>WBMZ01007322.1:0-92203 GCA_013400975.1 Atrichornis clamosus
CCCCTCCCTTCTTCTCTTCTCTTGACTTTTTAGTTTGGTTTTTTTTTCCCCAGATGGACATTTGGCATTAGAACAATGCTGATTGATACGACTCAGGGCCCAGAGAAGATATGTTCTCTTCTGGGTTGGCAGCCTAACGCTGGGTGAAGTGCTTTAGGATTTATCAAATGCTAATAAATTCCTTCATATCAGCACCTCACTTGCACCCCTCGGTGTTTTGGCACACAAGAGGTGATAAACTGGGTCCATCCGACTTTCAAATCAGTACTGCAGCTTTTGAAAGCCTCATTGCTACAGTATTTATCTGTCGCCTGCAGTTCTGATCACCAGTTATCCTCTTCACTGACAAGGAAAAAACCCAAAACCCAAAGAGCAGAGGTTTAGCAAGAAACTGTATTTACTGTGCATACCTTAGTCTTAGCAAACCAGACTTTGACCTCAGCCTCCAAAGTTTGATCTTATTCCTCCTGCACTGGTTGGATTCAGTCAGGATTACTTGGCTGAGCAACCTTTCCTGCTGTTCCTGGCTCCAAGCATCTGCATGTCGTGGGAGTGCGGATGTTTCTTTGCTTAAAAGAGCACACTTGTTTTAAAACCATCATCATCCACTTTCTCTCAAAAATCTTTCTTCTTTGAAGAAATTGCTATGCAACAAGCTGTTCAATGTCTCAAAGTCCAAGACATTGTCCTTTAAATATTATTTTCAAATTCATATTAAAAATAGAAAATGTTTTTTTCATCTAGACAGTAGTTGTCAAATTTTGATAATTTCTGAAGTCTAGTAACAAAGATATACTCTTCATCTCCCAAAGCTCTCCAACAAGCAAAGTAGAAGTTCCGAAATAATACATCATTCACAAATGCAATGAGATGGATGATTTGTTGCAGAGAGGAATCAGTTTCCAAACGGTCACAAGCAGAATTTTAGGCAATTATTTCTATGACGTATTTAATCCAAAATGTTATTAGCAAGTTTACAGGAAGCACCTCTGTCCTGTGAGTTTAGTCTGTTTAGAAAAATTAAAGATCTTGTTTAAGAAAAATACTCAAATTACAAACCTAATTGCAATATATCTTTTCTTCCAAGGTGGAATGATGCTTATACCCCTAGGATTTATCTTCATGGATAAACCATTATGAAATAGATATAAACCTATTAGAGAGTCTTGAAAGGAGGGCTATGAAGATGGTGAAGGGCCTTGAGCAGAAGTCCTGTGAGGAGTGGCTGAGGCCACTTGGTCTGTTCAGCCTGGGGAAGAGGAGACTGAGGGGAGACCTCACTGCAGTTACAACTTCTTTGTGAGGGGAAGAGGAGGGGCAGGCACTGATCTCTTCTCTGTGGTGACCAGTGACAGGACACGAGGGAATGGCCTCAAGTTGTGTCAGGGGAGGTTTAGGATGGACATTAGAGAAAGGTTCTTCACCCAGAGGGCACTGGAACAGGCTCCCCAGGGAAGTGGTCACAGCACCAAGCCTGACAGAGTTCAAGAAGCATTTGGACAATGCTCTTGGGCACATGGTGTGATTGTTAGGGATGTGCAGCACCAAGAGTTGGACTCTATGATCCTTTCCAGCTGGGTCCCTTCTAACTCATCTTATTCTGTGATTCTGTGATTCTGTGATTCTGTGATTGATTCTGTAAGATATGAATTTAAAATGCAGTTCAACATTGAATTTAATATGAATTTAAAAGCTATTCAACAGTGATTTACATTGTGCTATTCTTCACTAAGGAATCCACCATATCTTAGCACCTACACTGAAGCCACCCACCTCGGTTCTGGATCTCTGAGTCCTCTTTAAGAATCAAGCTGTCTCTGGCAATAGAAACAAGAAGCAAAAGACAGAGAAGCAGGAACACAGAATTGCAAAGTTCCAGCTGCTGAGGTCTGCAATGTATAGAGGATGTCCATGAATTTGTGACAAGTTGATATTTCAGGTTCCTTCATAGATCCTGGTATTCAGCCAGGAACTGGACCTGTGGTTGAAGAGTTACAAAATGCTGAGCTTAGGTGCTCTCAGGAGAGATGGATGGAAAACTCTGGCCTGCACATAACCTTCAATATCTGCATAGACATACAAAATATAAAAGTATTCCTTTAGGCTTTTAAAAAATTATAATTATTTTTCAATAACTAAATTAGACTATTCCTGTACTTCAACAAGTCCTTGGGAAAAGAACTAACGAGAAACACATCAGAGTGACACCTGGTAGCTCCTGTCAAAACTGTGCTCATCACTTCCTGCCAGGAAAGCTAATTTCATTAGAGTTGAGGTTGAAATTGTCACTCAGCAAGTTTATTAATTCTCAAATACCAAGAGTGAAAAACGCACCAGCTGGGTGATAATCACTGAACATGTATAAACAAGCCCCATGCTCAGCTAATCTTCACTCTGCTGCTGGTTACGGGCCCCAGGCTTTCAAAATAATGTTTAATAGACCAGGTTGTTCCTGTAGGTAAGCAAGGGTGTGAAATTGCTGCAGGCAACTCCTTCCCATCACACCCTGTGCAATGCTTGTGGACATTCTGCCTGATCATAGGCTATAGGCTCTTAAGCTCTCCAGGTTCAGCCTCCATGGGGCATTCAGATATATATGTCTCTCAGTACTCAGGTGTTTCTCTACAGGAGGCCCACCTGAGCAAGGTGGTCTCTTGGGTCTGGGAGACCCTGGAAAGAGTAGGGATGTGCATGACTGGGCAGAGCAAATCCGTCACACCAGCACCTGTGCCAAGCAACTCTGCACCTCACCCAAGCACCGTGAGAAGAGACTCTCTGTGTAGAGAATTGTCTCATTGCACAGCAAATGTATTACTGCCTTGCAATGCATGCTTTTAATTCTGTGAATTTACAGAATAACACAGTGAGACTGCTCTGTGCAGATATACACTTAGCAGTAGCTCAAAGGGGACATTTTCAGGGCGGCGGCTGTTTTAGGAGAAACGTTACTGTTTGCAGAAAAAGATGCACTGCATTGTCTCTGGAGTGGGGCAGCACTTTTGTGGCCAACAGTGACATAAATGGAGACCTTCCCTTTAAATTCTGCTGCTACAGAGTGAGTCCTAAAGACACACAGCTAGTAGCAATTTGCAGTGGGGTTTAGTCCTCTGCCAGTTGCTCTGTGCAGTTAAACACACAGAGCTGCAGATACACACCAGACATGTGCAGTTCAGTGTATAATGTTATTAATAATTACTTGGTTCCTCCATGGTCAATGATTTCTAGTAATCCCTCTGTTTTCTCCCTTGTTAGACTTAGATATATCAAAGTCTCTTTGCCTGGAGCAAGGCCACACGGAAAGAAACATCATTCTGTAGTCAGGGGTGCTCCACAATCACTAGCTTTGCACAGGTTTTTCAAACTTGCTGCTGGATAAAACCTTCAGAATTTTTAACATGCAAGCGTCCAGCAGCAGGACACCATCTCATTAACTCTTATAGCTCCATTTTCTGAATACTGCTGTGCAGCTCATTTATATTCATGTATTCTTCCTCCTGCTGTTCAGAGCATACAAGGACTGAGAGCCCTCACAAGGGATGTTTGCATTAAAACTGCACATTAGCTTCCAATGCCCCGAGGATCCTTTATGTTTTAAGGTAGATACAGCATTTTGTCTTTTACAAAAGGTTCTACTTGAAAGGTTCAGGGTAGGAAACCTAGCTTTGTCCCAGGGCTGACAGATGTACTAGCCAATTTAACAAAAATATTAGCTGCCAAGAGGCTTGGCAAATTACATGTAGTGTCCCAGCTTGATGAAAAAAAAAAACAGGATATACATTGCTTGTCTGTGGAAAGCTTGTTAGTGAGGTCGGGTTGAAAGAGCTTAGAGAAAAAGTCGTTTTGTCAAACACCCTGCCATACCAAAGATAAAATGTTTTGCACACGCATAACAGTTTTGATAAGTTTTTTCACCTGGATGGTTTCTGTGAGAATCAGTATTTTTCTGGTTACTAGTGAAACAGCAAAGACAGGTGATGGTGAAAGGCAGCAGAGAGAATGGAATGATTTTGTAGAATCTGAAGACAAACTGTCTCAACTAAAGTCTATTATTACAAAACTGGCTGAAGAGTCTTATTTTCCAGAATAGAATCTGAAACCTCACAAGTCCTTACCAAAAGGCACTGCCATAATTTAGCAAGCTTCAATGCTAACTGTATTGATCATATTACCTGGGACACTACTCAAAGGGACAGATTTCAAATATAGTTTTTAAAACTATTCAGGATCCCAAAGCATTACAACAGCATTAAAATCAATAGTATAATAGACAGAAGAGTGGCAGTTGGTGAGTTAAAATGAATTTATTTTTCTGAAATGAAAGTTTGAGTTCTGCAAGTTAGTTTCTACCTAATATAAGGAAGAGTTAGTGAAAAAGATGGAGAGAATCCAAGTTCCATAGCCTGCTGACAAGCCTGACCCTTGGACCAGAAAAGCTCTTCCTATGACTGCATCTGCCCCAGGTACTGGCTGCTACCTCGTCTCGCAAACCCTTGAACATCCCTCCAGAGCTTTTCTGTGCCCAGGTATGAAAACAGTTTTTCCATCTGAGCAGTCAGCTGCAGTGCCTACTCCCTGTACTGCCATTAGGACCAGCTGAATTGCTCCTGCATCAGAATGTGTTACACTGATCTGCTTCTTCATGCTATTCTGTGGGCTAGGTCTAATAGAAATACAACTGTTTGTATTTCCTGTATTTCCATATATTTTTTCCTTAATATTGTATTAGAGTTCTTTTTAATAGACTTACTCAAATGTACTTCATGGCTTTGACTGTATTTTATACAAGAAATGGTATTCAGATAATTTCAATACAACTGAAGCATGCAAAATGCTTTAATACCCTTTAATATCAAGACAGAATATAGTTTCAGTAGGAACTAGAGAAGAAAGAAGAAATGCTTGGAATTCATAGGATGATCATGATCAATAATAAAACACCTAAGCAGCAGACAGGAACACAGATTAGGCTTTGTCAGTGGTGTATATGGCCTAAACCCAAAGTCAGTTAGTGACAATAGCACACAGACATGTTCCAGATATTGTTACAAGGCAGAATGCTCTATAAACGGCCTTCTAAAACATCAATCTTCTGCCTTCAGAACTGCTTATTAACCGCGCTGAGGAATACATCAAATATGCTAATAACGTAGTAACCAGCAGCTAAGGAAAAAAAATAAACCACCAAATGTTCATTTACATTAGGATCACAGCAGCAACAGCATGCTGATAATTTAACCCCCTCTGCTCCGGATAACAAACTCAATGTGACATTAAGCACAGACTGTATAGAGAATACTGTAATTGAATGACCTCATTGTCAGTTTTAAACAATTAAAGATATTGAGATAATTCAAAAGGACAAGTGGAAGCCTGTTTGCTTCATCTAAGCCTACTAATAATCAGTTTTATGCACTGAGATAATGAGACATATTAGCCTTTGAGTCGAGGGGGGAGGGTCAATGAGAAAGCTCAAACTCTCTTAAAGCCTAAGGTCAGAGTGAACACATGGCTTTCCTTGCTTACAAGGAGGAATGTAACACTGAAGCAAATAATACATAAATAAATAAATAAATAAATAAATAAATAAAACTAGAGAAGGCAATGATTTGCATGCATGTAATTAAAGGACATTAAATTAGACATTTTTTCCAATCTGCACTTGACATTTTGGGAAAGGTTGGTGGTCATTCAGAAACAAATTCAGGGGTATCTTGCTTTGTAATATGTGTGGCAGCAACTGATCTAAACTGCTCTCTTCTATATATTTTTTTTTCATTCACCTCATGAGTTATGCATGTGAAATTTCAGAATCTTTATTATCTTTAGAAACAGCTGCTCATTACAACAAGATTATTGTTTTGAGATATGTACTGCATTTATGTTGTAGCAATCAGTTAACCCTCTATGTACATGGGGGTATGCAAAAACATAGCTCTAGGAACCGGCTGTGCACTTATTATAGCTGTATAGAACCAGAATTTTGTAAATTTTTATTTCCTAGCCAGGATCATCCCCCAGACCTACCAACCTTTCTTTCACAGACTTCCTCCTTTCACAATTTTTCCTCTCTGTGTATGAATGTGTGAATGTCTCACTACCAACCTACATCTAGCTCTCAATGATGGGTGAATAAGAAGAACATGTGTGGATTTGAAAACATTGTAGCCTCCAGCTTTCATAGAATTGTTGTAAGACAATCAATTATTTATATGGAATCAGTATTGCTGTAGCATCAAAATGTCAGACATTTCTGAACAAAACCCAGTTCTTTCTATCTATTAATCTATTTTTGCACATATTTTTAATTGTAATTTAAAGTAATTTACAAGAAACTATATATGATATGCTCTGCAAGCGTATTGGGTATTGAGTGCTCTGCAAGCAGCACGAGAAAAGCCTTTCCTACTTTCACATGGGTTTTTTTGCATGGTAGGCATTATTGCACACCTATAAATCAATAGCTGTGGGGTTTACATTACTTGGTAGACAAGCACCGGTTGATATATTCAAAGTAAGGCCATAACCCACAGCCCTCTGTAGAACCCCGATAATTAAACTGAAAGTAGACCAAACTAAACTATAGAGCTAGTTTTCTTTCTGCAAGGAGACCATACCTCATATATGATACATCTCCTATTTTGCAATTTGGACAAAACATACTGGATTCCTTTTAAAAGCTTCAGTCCAGCAAAGTATGGGTGCTTAAATCCCATTAGTGCCGAGGCAGGTGATTACACCCCTGAAGAAAAATGCGGGGGACAGACATAGCCCAAGCTTGCATGATGCATCAGGAGCAGAGCAAGGTCCTGATTCCGTTTCTCTCATCTCAGCTCTTGCAAGGTGCTGTGGGCTCTTCACAAACTCAATCTTCACACTCAGGTTCATTATACTAGGTCAAAATGTAATAAATAAATGTGCTTCCACAGAGGGTTAATGAAAAACAAGCATTTCCAAAGAAAATCACTAGACTGAGGAGGAGTGAGGCTGATTGTGAGACTGGAGATGAAGAAAGTGATCCTCCCAAACTATTGACATATTGCAGTGTGAAACTGGCTCCTCCAGGGTATTTGGAGCTGGCTTTAATTTTGAATCTGCCCCACTGCTCTGAATTATGACAGATCATTATGGAGTCCGTATCTGCCTTCCTCACACATTCATCCAACCAAGCAAGATGCTATAATATGGCAGAGTTCCAGAACTCTGACATCTTTTTTTGGCAAATAATTAATTTCAAAGTATTTTCTCAAATACGTGTAGGATTCTAGTCAATGAAAATATGAGTTTGCCACTTATTCAAACCATCTGTCTTTATTTTTTAAATTATAATTCTGCAATATGTCCATTTTCCAGGATTATTATTTCATTTTTTTAAGATCACTTTTAGGCATCTGAAGGTTTTATCTGTAATTAAAATATGTATACATGGTTTGATTAAAGTTACTGTATCCAAATGAAGATATAGAAACTATTTTTCTAACAAAGGAAAAACCCCACTGCAGTACACAAATGACATGCCTTGCAAAATGCAGTATAGCAATAAGTCAGATTTAGAATCCTGACTGTGTATCACGGCATTGAAAGAAGTTCATTAAAATGTGAGAATGGAAAGATCTTCACATTCAGTACCCGATTTATATTAAAATCTCCTTAAAATGTACCACTGGGACAATGCAAGGTGTTGATGTACTTAGCAAGCGACAGAGGTCATACATTCTATATTCTGCTTATTAAAATATGTGTTTTATACTAAATTTCAATAATTTCCTGGTTTCTAAAGGAAAATGTAATTTGGGAAAAACATAAAATGATGAGCCCTTTGACCTAAGGAAAAGATGTGGAAAAAATGCATCTTGCATTACAAATCATTTATCATTCATATGATCTTTGCTGCCTGAATACAAGACTAACTGACTTTTGAATGCAAGCTGGTGATTTCTGAATGCAAGGCTAAGTGTTCAGTTTGTGGTACAGCTGGGCCATTCTCACCATGCTGCAAAAAAAAAAAACAGCTGAAAGACTTCTTTTCATATATCAAGAAAATGAAAATGGAATAATTATTTTTCTTCTCTAAGCTGGGACAAATATGACAAGCTTACATTTTGAGTCAAGAGTTTTACTGAATGCATTACCATTATTTTTTCATCAATGAAATATCGAGTATTTAGCAATAAATTGAAAAATTAAGCATTTCTTTTTGCAAAGGTCCACTTTGTGCTTTCTGGGCAGCAATGAATAAGTTGCAATGTTGAGTAGATCAAAAATCTCAGCAAGGACAGGCAAATAGGAAAAATACAGTGATACGGGAAATTATTTAGACTTGACTTAGTGTTTGTTTAAGAACAGACCTAGTGAACAAGCTATGAAGGGCATGGTTTCTGTGAGCCACTGCTGATTCAGACAAAAGTGTGTTTTTTTAATACCTCATCATGTTCAACAGCGTATTTTTATGCAATTATTGAATTATTTCATCTTGATAATGTCAAAGGCAACATATTTAAATCTTTACCATTTAGACTTCTGCATTAGTAGTCAAAAGAACGAGAAATGAGCTGATTTTAACATGATAAAAATGAAACATTTGCTTAATAAAAATGAAGGGCTATGGAACACTTCTGTCAATTTGAGGAAAAAAACACATACATTACTCATAATGTGTTTTCTAATGCAATGGAAATTCTGTTTGAAAGGTAGTTTATCAACAGATAAAGGGCTTCACTGGGTGGTAGTATAATGATCCATAGACCACAAATCCAACATCCAAAGATGAAGAAATCTACTGCTCAGCATCACCATACTCTGCAGACGCCTCCAACACTGGAGTGTCACCCTTGTTCAGCTCACGACCTCCTTGGGCACCTCTGCTGTGTTGGCGGCCGTGCTGAGGAGTGTCCACTGTGACACACCCTGGTGGCTTGTGGTTGTGCCTTGGGGTTGTTCTCCAGCACTCCTGAGAGCACCCAGGCAAGCACAGAGAACACCAGAGAGCACCTGGCCAGGTGTGGCGGTGCTGAGCTCAGCCACTGAGACTGGAGCGACACTTAATCTGCAGACATGGCATCTGGACCTCTATATGCTGAGCTGAAATTGATACTTGCACTGCCTGGGAGCTAGTGTGTCTAACTAACTAACCTAGATAGGACTCGCAGCAGACACTTCTGGGAACTTCAGGTACTCTGTAAATAGCTGTATTTCTTATCTTCATAGGCACAATTTCATGTTTTTCTGTCCCTTCTCATCCAATAATACAGTATCTTTACTACACATCCATATTATGTGCCAAGTCTGTTGCAAATGAAACCCTTTTTCAAAACTAAGAATCCAGATTCGAGAAACACAAGCATGGAAATATGAGGAATAACAGATCCATTTATATCCAGGAGCTCTGCTTATTCTCCCACTCACTCAGCAAGCAACATGCACTTGCCTCTTCCACTCAGCCCTGGGTGTCATGTTGAGGTGACCATGGGGAGCTGGCCTTGCTGTAAGTGCTTCACAAAGACAGCACACGAAGGAACTTCTTTTGTGCTTGCTAGAGCGTATATATCTTTTTGGACTCTAATGATAACAACTTTCATATTTTTGATCTTCTATGAATGGATTATTTGTACCTTCAGATAGTGAAAAGAATCTTTGTGTGAAGTGATAAAGGAATAAATTGCTTTATACAGTGCTTGCCTCACTGTAAAAGTCCATGCAAAGTTGCAGGAAAACAGAGAGAGCTGCCGAGAACCACAGAGATTAATTTGGAGTTCATTTTATCAGAAAGCAAAATGTGTTTGTGTGTATACCTGGAATGAGTTAGTGCACATGAATCACTACGTCTTAAATATGTATACAAGTGCACACACACATACACTCATGTGAACCACTAATAATTAATCAAATTGTTGAATAAACAGGAGGAAGCCAGGTTTAAACTATCTGGACTTGAGTGGCTTAGGATTTTCTGAAGTATCTCTGAAGAGAAGGGATTTAAGGCTGCTATGGCTTCTACAAAAGAGCATAAAGGGGAAAAATAGAAGTCAGCTACTCCCTGTGTGGGCACCACAGTCCATTTTGAAGCCATGTGAGTATGTTCACAGTCCTCCTCTGGCATAAATGTAAGAAATGTGAGTGTACTTGCCTACAGCCAGGGTGTAGTAGGGGATCAGTCTCTGGAGAGCATAGCATTGTGCATGGCACGTACTCTGCGTGGCAGATTGTCATGTAAGTAAATGCTGACAGATTCGCTTTATACACCCGCCCAGTTTCTTCATTCCATACTAGACTCTGAGGCAGATGTGCTGGCAGTGCTTATGGGAGAGAGGAGGCTGAGATGCTTCATGCTGATGTTGTCTTTGGGTCTGGGGCCTGCTTTTCCCATGAATCTTAATAAAGGCTCAAGAAAGCTTCATTTCCAGGCATGTGACAGGCTAGTGCCAGTCCAGAAGCAATGGGGGAGCATGCTGTGCATACTTGCTTACAGCAGCCCTGCTGAGTTTTCACTATTAATTGTCCTCTCATGTGCTTTTATATTCTACAGGGGAAAAAAATAGCCTCTCTGTGCTGAAAAGAGATGCTTCAGACAAAATAGAGTCAGTACTGTTCTTCTTTGCAAAGACTTGCTCCTTCAGGGTCTGTGCTTTCAGAAAAGAGGCATATTAGAGATAACACTGAATTTGATGTGTTTAAGTTACCTGGCAAGTGCCGTGAGTTTCTGCTTTTGCTGATTACTGCTCTGCCACTGTCATTCATTTCTCGCTTAATTGGTCATGTTGTTGGCCTGATGTTTACGTTGCAGAGCGAATGCCATTTCCCTCTGTCCCCCATGTGGGTCACTTGGAGGATGATTGTCTCCTCACACTCCGGGGGATCACTGGCACTGCAGTGCTGTTGAGCAAACGGGCGTGAAAGGATCTTTTCGCCTGCTCCTGTCCCTCACACTTCATTGACCCATCAGCTCTGGCTGCATGCACTGCAGCTTGCTGCAGAGTAATTTGCAGGAGATATTGCTTCTGAAATTGCTGACTTAGCAAGCCTTGAAAAGAAAGCCACAGCACAGGGCATTTGGACTGATGGATGGTTATAGAGGTACCTTGTATATTGTTGAAAAAGAAAAAGGCGAAAAAGGCAAAAAAGGCAGAGAACTGGCATACTGGAACATGGCTCCTCCCATTCCTTGCGACTAGTTCAGTTTTCCTGTCTAGCACACTGAATCACTATCATGAGTCTTTGGAAAAATCAGTCATCATCTATTTTCTTCTCCTAGTTTGCATGACTTTGCTCCTTTCCTGGAAAAAACACTTCCAAACAACACACTTCCAAACAACATGTAAGATGTTAACTATATGAATTCTCTTATAGTAACATAACATTTGGAACAATGTATTATTTCAAAAGCATACTCTCTTTAACTCTCCCATACTGAGAAGAGAAACAACCAAGACATGTATTGATCTCAGTATTGAGAACATGGGATTTGTAATACTTTTTCAATAAATACAAGAATCATAGGCCTTGACATTCAGACTGTGCAAAATTCTTTACAGTTTCAAGCTAACAGCCTGATTTTTCCTTCTGTTATGTTCTGTAGGAACAAGGATAATCCTGGAGCATTTATTGTGAGGAGAGCTCTCATTCCAGAGAAGTCTTTCCTTTTACTCTTCCCACTAGAACAAGTTCATTAAAACTGTGAAGAAGTAGAAAAAATTATTTTCATGGACAAATCCTTCTTTTCCAAATAAGATGTGGATTATGAAAGCTGAAAAAAAATCTATCATCTTTTCCAATAGAACTCTTTAGAAGACATGTAGGCATGTGCCCCATGTCCATCACAGTGTGATACAAGATTTGCTCTAATTGAGCAACACTGATACTGGAAACCAGGTGATTAATTTGGGAACCAGCTCTTCTAAAAAGTAGTCATTGCAGATAATTTAAGGATATGTTGAAAATACCACTGTATAAAGCTAAATGCTTGAAGATAGTGTTTTAGATTTCACCATTGCCAACCTCTGAGCTTGATGCTCAAAAATAAAATGTGCTTTTGTTAGATGATCTCTGTGGTAATGATGTCAGTAATGATGAAAAATTGAGGCTAGTGGTATCAAAGAATTTACTTAGTCACCTTGCCAAATATTCTGGAGAATCTTGAGTGTTCTCACTGTCTTTAGACAGCTGTGACACATAGAATAGGGCATACATTATTGGGTTTTGCAGTCAGTAAATAGCGCAGAGTTCCCACATGGTTCCTTTCTGCCATGTTTGGCATGTTGAGAGTAGCAGTGTCCAGAGGAGGATCGTGTGTATTGAGAGTGCAGGGGGCCTGGGGAGCAGCAATATACGAAATACCAGCCTGAATAAAACTCTGTGCCATCTAGTCCAGGTTACCATTGTCACACATTGCGGAGGAGGGGAAAATAGTGTGTCACTGGGCAGCTGTAACAGAACCTGCACACAGACCTTCATTCCAACTTCTTGATCTGTATCCCAGGGTCTTTTGGGTGTCTGTGGTGAACTAAAGTAAGGAAGATTTTTAGATTTTTCTAGCTACACAAGTTTATTCATCTTGACTCTCTTTGGCTCTCTTTTTTTCTATTCTAACAAATACATGGCTTAATTGTTGAGATTTTGCATGCATGTTTGCTAGCTGTAATGGTCTCAGGACAATGTGAACACCTCAATCTGGATTTGTTATATCTGTATCCTTGTCTTAAAGATGAGCACTACAAAACATCAAGACTTTTATTGATACGACTGAAACAATTAAGGAATAGGTAAAAAATTAATCTTGCACTTGAATGAGGTTAAATAATGGCTTATAAACAAACTTACTTGTGCTCTCTGGACCCTGTAGAATAGCTCTTTTTATCCAGGCTACCTTGACCAAGCAGTTCTCAAGGACTTTCTGGATTGAAACAACCTCCTCACAGCCTACTCTGCACTCCTAGTAGAGTATTTTTGTCTGTTGCTGCTGAAGTTTGGCTGTGTATGTCTGCTCTTCACTTTTTCTGGGGTGCACAGCTTGGTAAAACAGCCAAACGAGTCTGACAAATGCCTCTCCTTGTTCCCTTGTTTCCTTGTTTTGATACTTGTCATAAACCCGTGGTTTTGTTTCAGGAATCGAGCCAGCAAAAAAACTGACCCAGTAACCACATAAAGTGTTTGAGTTTTCTTTCAGCAAGTTTAGCTAGCTGAGCCAGCCCCCTGAAGGTCAGATGGATGCCACTATCCTCTCAAGAAATATGTGGAGTGGTGGTGGAGTATGGTTGCCTGTTCTTGGTTAATCATCTCATTCCTATTGCAAAACTACAGTCTTCAGGAGTAGCTGGAGTGTGGCTGACTGTTGTCTATCCTTCCCCTGTTGCCACAGCCTCCCTCCTCTCCCAGAGTTTAAGCTGCTCTTGAAGAATGATATGGCTGCTCAGGACCCTGGGGTGCTCAGCCAGCCCTGAGCACACCATCCATGACATCCCGAAACAGGAGCCATCCTCCTGGTTCCTGTATGGTGAGTGAACCATGCATAAATAAAACATATTTACATGCATTTATATAGGCTTGCTCTGTTATGCTGTAACCTTTTTCTTGCAGTCATCATCTTGTCTTCCATTGCAGTCAGCAAAGGGCATTAAAGCGCTGTGATTATATGGGTGCTACAACAGAAATCACACAGAAAAATGCAATTTGCAGTCAGGTCTAGCTATGATGTGTGCATTCAGGATGTCGAGTTTTTCCTATCTTTGTTTTTGAATGTTTAGCCACAATCCTCAGTGATTAATATAAATTTCTGCTAGAAAGGAGAAATAGGAAAAAACCAGCATAAATTTGCCTCAGTGTAAAATCCGTACTCCAATGAATTACTATTATGCTGCAGACAGCAATAACAGCAAGTAAATGATTCAGTATTATTGTAATGCTGATGATTATTGTTCCTTTCTGTTCACCAAAACAAAGAAAATCAAAAAATTGCCCACTGTCTTCAAACCCACCTCATATCAAATCCCCTGGGCTTCATTCCCAACCTGCACCTGCCTGACATCAGTGTGGTCCATTGATTTCCATGAGGCAACACTCAATGTGCATCAGTGCCCACGACTGAAAAAACAGGTCCTGGCTTTTTGCGAGGTTTGGCATACTGTCTTGAAATCAGACAAAATTAGCCAGAATTTGTGAATTGGTTATTCTTTGCCTGCTGAAACAAGGCAATGTCTGCAAGTGCTGCTTTGAGTATCTGTTCTTTTTGTCTGAGAACAGATGTCTGGGAGGGGTTTTGGCAGGACCCACTCTGTCAAACAGTCCAGCTTTGACAGTTACTTGCTTGAGGGACGGCTAAAATGCAAAGCATTTCTGATCAGAATATCATATTCATCTGGAAGTTAATTACTGTGTCTGCCTTGGTATAAATAATTAATTATGCAAAACCCACACAGCTGTGGCTGGACAGAGTTAAGTGACTTGCTGTCAATGTCTCATGGTTCGGGAAAGGATGAAGGGATTTAGAAACTAAGCTCTTTAACTCTTGGGCCATGCTGTTGTGATAGCTCCTTCCTGATCAGATGAGAATACGATTATCACTGAGCACGCCTTTCTTTACAAAAGGACATTTCCCAGTTTAGCCTGTTTAAGCCCCAGTAATAATCTCTTCTCAACACTGTAGCTGTGTCAAGCTAAGAAGCCAAACATTGATTGTTTTAGAGGAATGAATTTGCAAAGCCTCTGTGACTGCACAGTCATGCTCAGAGCAATCATTATCCAAAGAAACGTCTGCATCCAAGTGTGGATATGTGCATGGGAGTGAGCAAAGAGTGAAGGCACATAGGTGCAATAACAAATCTGTCCCATTTTATAGGCAACAAAGGCAAAGAGAAGGCCAAGTTTACAAAACTTATGAATATTGTTGACAGAAGCAGTCCAGTATCTGATCTTTTGAAAAATGAGCAGAGTCATGGGTTCATGCTGTCAAATAAACAGTATTTCTGGAAGGTAAGAGTGGAGGAGTATATCTTGCTATGTGCCCCTTTATGGTATGTAGTCTCCAGTAGATCATGGATTTTGAATGTACAGATAGAAGTATCAGCCCAGACTCATTTCCTATAAGTGTTTTTTTGCATGTAACTCCAATTTGCCAAAATATTTTTGCCCGTACTCTAGTAAATGAAACACAAAAAAGAAAAGCTTGGTAAATGTGTCAAATACCTTGGTGTAGGCAAAGACTGCAGAAATTACTGCAGGAAAATAAACTGCTACAACCCAGACAACATATTTTGTACCTTCAAAGGATTAAACACACCACAATTCATCAGAATGAGAAGGGATCTCAGCATATATTTTATTCTTTCCATTAAGTAATGCAAAGCTGTGTATGCATCTATCTACTCAAATGAGCAGGGAGGGAAAAAGTAAGTCTGTGAAAGCACTAGGCATAGAAGATATCTATCTGTGAATCCTTCCAGGGCTTTGGCTGTATTATTAACTGAGTTTTATATGGAATTTTTATATGGAACTTTTCATCCTCCAAGGATCCAAAATGCATTACAAAGTATAGTAGAGATTGTACGCCAGTGCAGAAGCAATTACATACTTAGCTGTAATTCAGATGTAACCTTAGGCATTGTAAGATGTGCAAAGTAAAAAGTAGTAGGAAAATGTCTTCTCCTTTAAAATAAATGTTACAGGCCAGCTACCTACCACCTGGAAGGGTATTGTTGACAGACATGACAGGACATTGTCTCAAATGAAGTAAAATTCTTGGTTTTAGTGTGCCATTTTCCCCATGTGCTGGATGCAGTATAAGCTCTGGGTTCTTGCCACAGAAATTCAAACTATAGCCTGATCTGTGTAAGAATACTGTCAAACAAGTGGCAGTAACATTTGGGCTATTTCTCCAGCAAGAAGCAGGGCTCTGGTTGAAGGTCCAGGCCCTGGCTTGTGATCCTCCATGCCATTTAATTGTTAACACACACCTTGGAACAGCTTTGACCCCTCTAGACAGTGCAAAGATGTTTGCTTTCAGTCCAGGTAAGTGAACCAAGGACTTTTCATAACAGGCAGCATTCATGAGGTTGCCCAGATTTATGGAAGAAACCTGTCTAGCTGTGTGGTACTTGTCTTCAGGGCCAAAGGATGGGCCAGGCTTGGGAGCAGTCCTGACCCCACTGAAGCCAGTGGCAGTTCTGTCACTGGATCCAATGCAAGTGAGAATATGTATCAGTAAATGAGTTCTCTCGTTGAACAGAAAGGATTGCATGTAGATTGTCTTTAGTTTTAAAATTCAACTACAAGAATTACCAAAAGTTATGATAGAACTCAGAGGCCTCATGTGACCTCTGTCAAAGGTTGTAAGCCTGAAGAAAAAGTGCTAATGTTTCTTTAATGCTGCAAAAATTGACACCTTAAAAAACACAAGTAATTTTTTACATTGAAGAACTCCCTTTCTGAACAAACCTGATGTGTCTGAATGCTGTCATTTCTGACAATGGCAACACCTCAAATCCCTATAAGCATTGTTCAGCAGTCATCTTCTAATTTATTTTAAATGTCACTTGAATTACTAGTAAGAGGGACAGGAAAACAAGAAAGAAAAACTGAACTTTGATTATCCCAAAATACAGTCACAGAAAGATTCTTCTTATTTCAAGATGAACCCTAAGTTCCTTTAGGGAATTAAAAAAAAAAAAGGTTAAGAAAACTTATTGTCCTTGGTTTGGCATTGGTGACAGGCATTGCCAACAAAGGTTCTCAGTGCAAGATTATATTGGAAAGCAATTTTTTATCCATAATTTTCCTAAATCCTCATTGCTGTACTGAGCCTAGCAAGATAGAGTTCATTTTCCCCATGGCGTCTCTCACAGTGCTGTGTTTTGCATTGGTAGCTGGAAAGGTGCTGATATCACACCAGTGATTTGGCTTCTGCTGGCACAGCATCAGCACTGTCTCTCCAGCACTGCACCCTCCCTGGCAGGCTCTGCGTGGGCATGGCCCTGGGAGAGGACATAGCCAGGACAGCTAGCTCAAACTGACCAAAGGGATAGTCCATGCCATATGATGTCTGCTCAGCAATAAAATCTAAGAGGAGAGGAGGAGGGGGATTTGTTTTTACTGTGTTTCTGTGTCTGTCTTTGGGAGCAGCCGCTACATGTACAGAAGCCCTGCTTCCTGGGAAGTGGCTGAACACCACCTGTAGTTGGGAAGAAGAGAAAAAATCTTTTGTTTTTCTCTGCTTCCATGCATGTCCTTTGCTTTTGCTTTATTAAACTGCTTTTATCTTGATCCATGAGTTTTTTCCATCTTATTTTCTCCCCCCTGTCCTGTGGAAAAAGGGAGTGATAGACCAGTTTATGGGTACCTGATATCTAGCCAAGGTCAACTCACCACAGTCCTTTTTGTTGTCCAAAGTGGTACAGGAGGAATTTGAGATAAGGATAGTAATTGGGCGAGGCAACAGACAAAATATGGACTGAACACAACTAGAGAGTGAAAAGTGGAATGATTGTGGGGAATATCTGTTTTTGTAATTGTGGTGAGGTAAATTGTGATTTTTGTGTGAGGAATTATTTTTTGTTGATGTGAGTGATGTTTGTGAATATTGTGTAATGAATGTGGATTTTATTGCTAATTGTTAAATATTTGATTCACAGAGGTAAGGGGTGGTGTGTATTGGGTTTGTGTGACACGATTTTGGTAGTGGGGGGAGCTATGGGGATAACTTCTGTAAGAAGCTTCCAGAAGGTTGCCCCATGTCCAACAGAGATAATACTAGCTGCCCAGCCGAAGAAGGGAGTGGCAAAGCAGCTTTGGTAGGCACCCAGAGTCCACTCAGGGTCAATCCACTGGTTCTTCCTGAGATTCTCATACTCTGGTAGATTCCACTAAATTTTGTCACCTCATGCTGTTCAACTCAGCAGGCACCACTGAGCCTACTCATCTTTATCCCTTTGCCCCATGTAGTCTTTTCACATCTTTTTTTGTCTCTGTGCTTGTGCTCATTTATCTTCTTTCACCCATGCCTAGGCAGAGCTCTCCTACCTTTCCTTCACCTCAGGGCAGTGCCTTAGCACAACCTCTTTGTTCTCTTCCTTCTCCCTGGTTTAGTTCTTCCTCTGTTGCAGACCAGCCATGCACACCAAGCACCATCCATCATCCATGCAGACTCAGCAGTGCCAGACCTGCCTTCTTTGATATCACTGTTTAAATTGCACCCTCCTGACATCCTCCTAAATGGACCAACACTCGTACCCTGCACACAGATCTCACCGAGCTACATGCGTAACAAAGACTGTATAGATACATATGAAGAAAGGGAGGGTTACAGTGACAGGTACTGCTATGAGTTTTCCTTTTTTTCATTCTCTATCATTGAAAAAAATACAAAGCATATTTCTATGTTAAACATAACTATCCGTACACTCATATATAGGTAGCTGTCTCACGTATATATATGTGTGTGTGTGTACATATATATAATATTTTCAGTATTCCCAGAAGGGCATTTACGTAGTCTGTAACAGGACTCTTGTCTTTTAGTTAATGAATAAAACAAATGTAAAAGGAGATTGAACTGCAAGTTACTGATGACTTAACATTTCTGCAGTTTCCATCTTCAACACTTAAATCTTTCCCATTTCTCACAGTAGACTTCTTTAGTGTTTTCTGGAACCGAGTTGCAAGTTCAAGTTCCCCATTTGTACATGATTTAAATAACAAGGTTATGAGGCTAAACTAATTCTTCTAACTTACTGAGATGCTATGACAATAAGGCTGTATAACCATCTAGCCAAATAAAAATAAACTGTAGATAGGTAATTCAGTTCTTCCATCCTCTGTGATCTGAGGTGCAATTTCAGCAGTTTATCCAGAGTAACATCCATTCCTAAACTATGTCCCATTTTACTCCTTTCTTTCTGACGTGTTTAGGTCAGTGGCAAAAGGTAAAATGTATAATCAGTGCCTGGGGTTGAAGATCATCGAGTTGCAATGGGTAAAAATGCAAGTCTTGGAGAGGTAACAGACTTGTCTTACCACTTAGAGAGATTTCCACTTTCTCAGAATTGTATGAAAACACCCCTGGTTTGTTACAAGACTTGGGTCAAGGCTTCTTTTTCTCCATGTATTTTAAATCCTTGCATGTTTCCTAGAATTCTCTCAGGTTCTTTGTGATAAGAAAGTATAACAACTATTTTCAGTCCCTATAGACCTCCTTCATAAAGTGGTTCACACCTTGACCTGTGGAAAGCTTTCCTGAACTCACCTCTAAGGGAAATGGTCTTAAATTTACAGGCATCCACTCTTGTAATACAGCAGTTCCGTGGGGTCATTGGAGTGACCCGGTCCATGCATGCAGGCAGATGCATGCTAGAAACAAGTGTCTTCCCTGAAGTCACATGAGGAATAAATCTGCCTTGTCCTTAAGAACAAGCCCTGGGAAATCCTTTCCATTGGGCCCCCTCACATTAGCACAAGATCAGAAGCTTGTGCATAACAGTGTGGAATCTCACTGACTCACTTATTTCAGGAACATTACTTTCTGGTTTCCAGGAGTTTCTGCTAAAGTGACTTCAGCATGTAATACATTATTAGCAAAGAAACACTGTGCCTTCCCCATTAGAAACCTCAGCTCACAAGTCCCAGCAGGAGCAAGGCAGGTCACTGCGTCACTATTAACCAACAACTGACAGCTAATTGATTTTATACTTGTGTATCAGTGCTCACAAACCATAATTTAGAAGCTAATTTGTTTCATATTTTAATATCATAGGCAGTTTTGTATCCTGTCCTACAAAGCTTGAGCTAATCACAGTCCATCATTTTTACTGCTGTTGGCCCCAAAACTGGTCTTTTATATTTTCATACTCTGCAACAATCTTTTAACCGAAATGTGAGAAACAGCCCTCCAGGACCAGTTGTCTGATGGATACATCAAGGGAGAATTTTCAAAACTGAAGCCACTTTAGGGTAGTTTTAATGAGGGCATATTTGCTAAAGCATGACTGACAGAAATAATAAGTTAGCATTTGTGAGGAAACCCTCAGAAATTGAGCTACAGCAGGCAAAAAGCCAGCAGAAATTGTTGTGCGGTTGAAGTATCTCCTAAAATAGCTCTCATAGCTCAGCCTAATGCAATTAAAGTTACTGATGTACATAATATGAAAACTGGGAGCTCTTCCTGTTAATAACCACTGTGTAACTGAGGTAATCCATTTCATTAATTTTTGTATCCCCAGATAACAGACATATAATTAAAGGGATAGGTTTGCATTCCAAAATTAAAGTTTGCAATGGGCAGTTTTATAAAAATAAGGCATTCTGATTAATTGTTGCTCAATGTAATCTTGGTTAACAATTTTTTATTTTATTAAAGTGTCAGTACTAAAATTCACAACAAATTGTTACAAGTACTGATCAACTTTATCAGTAAAGTAAGCATGTTGCCTGGTGAAGATGGAAAGAAAACAGTACATGATTGTAAAATGTGGGGCTGGTGTGGTTAAAAATACATATTGCTGTTGGAAAAGGTCCATAGTTAATTCAATATTTTATATTATGCTGATGTAAAAAAACTAAAAAGATTGACATTCTTTTATTTTTCAGAATTTTGATCTGAAAATATGACAAGATGATTGTTATATTTCTCAAAATTTTTGACCAGAACCTAAAATTATATAATAGCCAAGAAGGTAGATTTTTAGTAGAGATACAAAAGATATCTAAAAGTATAATGAAGCTGAAGAAACTATGTTTAAAAAATTAGGAGGTTAGGTGATTGATAAGAAAATTAAAAATTGAGGGAGAATACTCCCTCAACTGAGTATTCTGGGAAAAGAGGAAAAGTCCTAGGTTTGTTTATTCCAAATATTTCATATTTTATATCTATGCAAATATATACTTTATACAGAGAGACAAGATTTGTGAAATTGTATGGATAAGGCAAAGAAAAATGTGCAGTACATGAGCATGTTGAGAGATGAGAGCAACCATGGGAAGATAAATGTGTAATTATAATGAAAAAATAGGAGAAAAAAAGGACATTCAAAAAAGTTAAATATTTATGAAACTAAATGAGTCAAATAATTAATTATTAGAGAGGGACTAAAATATGCCAGGATTCAGAAATGATGGTAGTGTTGAACTGTATAGGTTTCATGATTATATAATAGGTGATATTACAAATACCACCTATTATTTGTGATATTACATATAACATTATATAATGTGATATTACAAAGTGTGGCAAGATCTTATGTTGGTCATGAAATAATATTTCCTTGTTAAGATGAGTCCATCTGAAGTCTAAGGTCATTCCTACGCCATCTTTGCAAATGAATAGAAGCATTTAGTATATATTTTTTTTAATTCTTTCCCACAGCTGAATTGAGAATTGAAATTCCACTTTTTACTTTGTGGTTATTCACTAACAATAAGCCTCTGAATAGTGCGGTGGCAGTGTCAGTGAGGAAAAAAATTGGCATTAGTGGAAGTATTAATATATATAATATATTTAAAGATAAAGTGAGACAGGATTTCCTGTAATGCCAAGTGTTTAAGGATCCAGAAGCAGGGACCTGCCTATGGTTGCTTTTCTTGCCTTTTGCTTTCAATTCAGAGTCTCTTCAAAGGAACTTCCATAAACCAAGGTCAGCCTTTCTTCACCAGTGCTTCCATGCATCACCTTGCCTAAGCGAAGATTTGAGAGACCCTTTTCCCTCCTTTTTTGTTTCCAAGGAATTGCAAATTATATGTTGGCATAAATAAAAAGTACTTCCTTTCTTCCTTCTGGTTCCAAATTTTTATCTTTGTCTTTAAGGAGACAATGTTTCAAATTCTTTCTGTGTGGTTTTCTGTGCAGGATCCAGGGTTACACTGTCAGTGAAGAATCTGGATGTTAAATTCTTAAATAAATCCTTAATTCTTGTTAAATTTCACATAGTCAGTTGTTGTCCTGTGCTATCAAGATTTCTCTGTACGGTCTCTCTATCCGTGAGAGAATCAACAGGTCCTCCTAATTTAGTGTCAGCAAATTTGCAGAGTGTGCACACAACTCCTTTGTCCAGGCCATTGACAAAATGTTGTAAAGAACTGGCCCTAAAATTGATCCCTGGGGAACACCACTAATGACTGGCTGTCAGGTTGGTGTTATCCCAATACAACAATGCTTTTAGTCCATTCTTCCAGCCAGTCGACCATCCACCAAATTGTGCACGCCTAGCCAGATTTTGTCCAGAAGGACACTGTGCCAGACGGTATCAAAAGCTTTGCAAAAATTTAAAAAAACCCCTCTCACACTTAATCTCTTGTTGCATTTTATTCAGTCTCCTGATTCATCATGGTTTTTCTAGTGTTTTAACCTCAAGAAAATCAAGATTCAGTTAGGGTTCTTAGGACAACCTGTTAGCTTTGCCAATTAGTGCATAGGAGGGTAAAAAATTTATGAAGTAGGAACTAGATCTGTATTCAGTCAGCTCATTAACTGATATCATTATCAAACTGATACAGGAATCATTAAAAATGTATTGGATGTAAATAGCTTTCAATCTATATTCAGTTGGCTGGATTTACACCAGTAGTGCTAATATATACTCCAAGCCATCTGTTCCCTTAATGAATACTAGTAACTATGCACAATTCTTACTTTCATGAACACAAAGTTGGCATAATAATTAAGGACATGAAAAGTGCAGAAAAACAAAAGCATTGAAATTCAAACTTAAGGTACCTAGGTATGAACATAAATTTGCTGTCTCTTAGAGATACAATTATCATCAACGGGGAAGTCCTCCTGGATCATAAACTACCCGTTACAACTCTGCCTCGTCTCCAGGAAAGGACAACCTTGCTTACACTCCATTCTAAAGCAGAGGAGCCTAAAACACTATTTGCTTCTACCAGACTCCTAAAAATCTGCCAGTTACTATGGCTGTGGTCTGACACAGGATATATGAGGTTTTAGGTGAGGCTGAAAAAGCGAGGAGGGAAGGGACCTTCCTAAAACAGTAATTCCTTGCCTGGGTTTCCAGTAGCAGCAGAAATGCCAGCCTACTCCTCACCCGTCTTCTGTCCCAGCTTCACCTGTTGTTCTTCCCAGGACTGCTCTTAGCTGAGACTCACACTCACAAGAAGGCAAATTGCTGTTTGATATAAATCACTAGGAAGGACCAACTTTATTCCAAGTCCCATTTTCTACATTTACCCAAGGATAAAGACATTATTCCCATTCTGTACAAAGAAAAGAATAAACAAACAAAAAACCTGAAAGAAATCTGAAAAAGCAAAGCCAAACCTGGAAAACTTCACATCTGGAGAAAAAAAGACAGCAGGAAAAACCCTGAGCAGTCAGAGTTTGGCTTACTTTTTAAACACAAGCTGCACAATATCTTTTTTGTGGGTAAAAATTATCATTGTGTGATTTTGTGCAGCTGGCCTTCTTCCACTTCCACTGGTAAGGAGCAGTTTAAACTTGTCCTTGCATAGATTTCTTTGCAACTCCTGAATGTGTTATTACTGTGAAACAAAAGTAATTTCTTTCACTTGAATGAAAATAATCCTCTTCTGCAAAATTTTTATATAATAGTTGTTCTAAAGGCTACATGCTGTTTGGCTGTCAGGTGTTTATTTTCCACAGAGTGGTACTTACTGTGTAGCATGAAACAGGTGCAGTCTTAGGGGTGTATAAACTGAGAGCACGCATTGGAATTTATTTGTTTTGTAGGGAAAAGTACAAAGAGCTGTGCTTTGCATATCTGAGTGAGGAATCAATAAAATGCTTGCAAGCTCTGGATGTGGCAATGGATGGAAATAAAGAAAAAGTTTCTGAAAACTGAATTTTAGACATTTTGGCACAGTTGAAGCCTGAGTTTATATCCTTCTACTCCTCAGGTGTGAACTTTTCCTGGAGTTATATGAGAGATATCAATAAGCTGCACCTAGGATGTCACTAGATTTATTAATATTAAAATAAATATTGCTGCTGTAGGTGTAGGAGCTGACTGCATGTTGAGGACTGACATTTAACTTTCAGTTTCTCTGTGCACAGGCATTATATTCTGAATCAGACATGTGGTCCCTTGAAGCAGTCAGTGATAAATAGAAGAGGAAACCTGCAGGTATGAAGTGTGGAAAAGTCCTCCTCACTTAGCTTTTTGCTCTTCATCTTGAATAGCTAAAGGATGACATATTCTGAAACGGGGAAATTTATTACTTAAAAATGTATGTATGAAAATTTTATTTTAATTTCTCAGTTCTTTTATATACTTCATTTCAATAATTTCCTGTGAGTTGTATTGCTTCATTACCTGCTGATAATTACCAGTGATTACCAAGAGATGAATGCATGGAAAAGAGTTTGAAAACACACACAAATTGAACTGACAAAAATTCCTAAAACTGTTCTGATTTTCTCAAAGAGAGAATTATAGATCAAGCATGATCCATTGCATATGTTGAATCACAATAAAGACAAAAATGCCAGTCTTAACCAATGAAGAACCCTCTTACTTTTAAGTCCACAATTATATTAGGTATTACACCTTGCAGATTCTGTGCTCATGGAGCAAGTGACCATCTGTGCAGCTGAGTTGCCATGCGGGAGTCACTCAAAGTCAGAGCCTCAATGGCCCTACTTCAGAAGCAAGTATAGTTATTGCTAGGGAGTCAAGGCTACCTCTGTTCTCACAAAAGCTTGTGATAAAACAGGGACAAGGCAACCAACCCCAAAACAGGGCGATGCTACTTAACAAGAGAATCAAACAGAATGTCTTTGTAATAGGCAGATCTACTTGACATGTTTGAGAGATAAAAGTCTAATTCACTGTATCTACCTCTTTATTTCACTAAAATAATGTATTAGAAAAGGCAGTCAAATTCTGAAGAATCACCACAAAGTCTTAGACATCTGGTTGCAAGTCCAAACCTGCAAAATTCTATTAGTTATAGCACTTTACCCTGTTTGATTCGGCGACTGTCTCTCAGTACCTAATTAGACTGGAAGTGATGTAGAACCTTCTTTCCACACATCATCTTCCTAACACTAGCTGTACTATTGGCATCTTGATTCCACCAGTTCCCTTTCAAGTTCGTTTCAGCCTGGAAAATGCTCCCTGTTGTGTGTGTTGGGTGGACCCCAGGGAAGGCAAATTCCTCCACTCTTTCAGGATGCCTTCCCTCATCCCAGGGTGTGATATAAGGACAAGGTAAGAGTCACTTTATCTCGGTGGCTCAGCTACAGCCTTTATAGGAACCAAAGAGACACCAAATAGACCCTGCCACACAAACAGACTCATGGTCATTTCTCTGGTCATCTTCTGGTCAGTTACCTGGAGTGTGCATATGGCTTTGACCCATTTCTGAATATTATCTCTATTTTCTTTACAGAAGCAGGTGCAAACAGATGCGGGGATAAATGGTTTGCACTTCTGGAACACATACGAGGTAACTCACCTTTATTGTAGAAAAAGTAAAAGCAATCTTCAGTGATCTTTCATATAAGGCAAGGCCTGGGATAGCACAGAGAATTGTCACAGAGTCGCCAGTTTGTACTAACTTCCTGATCTGTAAGGCAACAACAAATGGCTCCGACGATGTTTTGTTGCATGCTCCTGAACATCCAGTGTAGTGTTCATCATGCACTGAGTTGTGTGATCTGGGAAGGCCCAAAGAACAAGTGAAAATATGGGAAGAAATGTGCAGCCCAAGGTTGGAACAAATGACAAAGTAAAAATCTGGAGTCTTGGCAAGTGGAAAGAGAAGTGAGGAGGAATTTTGTGGGAGTGTGGGATTGCTACAGAGGATTCATTAGTTATGTGTACTGGTGTCAGGGTTTGCTAGTGGGAAATGGGATGTATGGCAAATGGATAAGTAGAGTAAGGAAATGGGGAAACTGGGTGTCGGAAGGAAGATTGGTGCATGGCTTAGGCATCAATTTTGACTAAGCAAAACAAGCAGGAGCAGGTGGGAAAGTTACAGGGTTACAAGTGTGTAACTTGAGCGTCAGGATAGTACAAATTTTCTTGTCTTGATTTGCTCAGTTTTGTTTCAAATTAAGAGCTTTCCTATAAATCATGCCTGGCTCATCAACCTGTCTTTCTTCTGAGAACTCAGACCTTACAATTTCAACTCTGCAAAAATATCGTAGAGTCACTCTTAGATATTTCTCTGAAATCAGCAGTTCAATGTGCAGCAGAAGTCAAAAAAAAGTCATCATGATGCTGGGTGTCATCAGGTCAAGTATTGACAACAGAACAGGAGGCACCATTTTGACACTATAAAAAAAACTTGGTTTGTGCCTCTGGCCACTGCATCTCAAAAGGAATATGGTGGAGTTCAAAAAACGCACAGGAAGAGGAGCTGAAATTGTCAAGAGAATGAGGCAGCTGCCTTGTGAGTGGGAACTGAAAGAAGGCTGCATGGGGATATGAAATAAGTTTACAGAATCACAAAGGCAATGGACAATCTGAATTAATTGTAGCATCAGTTCTCACTGCCTGAGTTAGGGAACACTTAAAACTCAAAAGGGGTAATTTAAAAATAGATAAAAGAGAATGTATTTTTACACAGTGGTTAGAGAAGTTTTGGAATTTGTTACTAGAAGAGATTTTGAGGCAGATAGTAATGGCAGAGTCAAGGAGGATTTAGACAAATTTATGAACAGCAGGTTCAGACATGGATGCTAAAAGAACTAAGAAAGGCTGTATGCTCTAATTTCCCTAATACAGCATTTTGAGATGCTGGGGAAATATGAGAGTGCAAAATATGGCCAGGCCCATGTGCTCGCCTTAAATATCATGTCCTACTGCTGTTGAATGAATATTATACAAGATGAACCAGTGGTGTTATCAATAGCACATTTATTCTGATCTTTGTTTCTTTCTTTTTTCACTTACACTCTGGTTTTTTTTTCCCTATGTATTATATGAAGACCTTAAGCCCATCAGCTGTCAGTGAGGGCTCCAGTAAGGCATAATCTGCCTCACAGGAAACAAACATTATTTTTGAATCATACAATAAACATACCAAATTATTACTCCCAGAGTGCAATAAATATAATTACATTTAGGTGCAGCAAAAGTGCACATTGAGTATATATGCACATATAAGCTGTTTGTAGGTATTTGTGTGCCTGTGTTTGTAATTCACGCTGTCTGTTATCTTGTTCCCTTACTACCACTCATATGAAGGTTGAAGTATTGCCTCACACCAGCCTGCTTTACAAAGGGGACATCACGTTGAATGACCCTGATAGCCTTGTGCAATGAAGTGATGGATAGCTTGGTGGAGGATGGGAGAGCAGTGGGCACCATTTATTTTCACTTTAGAAAGGTTTCTGATACTGTCTCCATAACATCCTTATAGAAAAGCTGACAAAGTGTAGTTTAGGGGGGTGGTCAGTGAGGTGAGTTGAAAACTGACTGAGCAGCCGGGCCCAGAGAACTGTGATCATTGGTACAAAGCCTAGCTGGAGACATGTCAGTAACTTGTACCTTGGACTAGTAACTGGGCAGGTGGACAACCTGGTTACTAAGTAGTCCATGGGAAGGAAGTCCATAGTTAGATGATGTTCAGATGCTTTTTTCCCTAGACTGTTTCCTTTCCAGGCAGTGCTTGTAGTAAGCTCTCTTCAGACATGGGACAAAGTATAGAGAGAGGAGTGGATGACAGAAAGATGGAGTTCAAATGACTCTTGTTTTTGAATTATAGCAGTACTCTAATTCAATATGAAAAAGAATTATGATGCCCTGGCAAATAGATTGTTCCAGTCACATCTTATGACCAGGAAATCAATTGCATAATCAAGACCTTATTAATTTTTTCTGGCATTTAACCACAGCTATCCACTGGACTTATGAAACCCAGAAAGAAATACACAGGCACAATTACATATATACAAGCATATATATCTCTAGCGTTTCAGGCTATTCTAAGAGCAAGTTCCTTAAATGAATTTTCCCTAAAAATGCAAGGACCAAATTCTGTATTTTTACACACTGATATCTTATGGAGATTTTGAAAGAGCTCTGATTCATGACGGTTCAAAACTTACTTGGAATTAGCTAAAGTTAATATTGTCCTCAACTGTCTACCCCATACATCTCCTGGAGGTCTAAATACACGTATCAAAAAGACAGCTCCTGAATCAGCAGTTCTGAATTGCATTGTTTTCAGACAGGGATATTAAATTAAAAAAATATTGCAATTTCTTATTTATTTTATGGAAGTTCTAATTTGGTGTCTGCTTTGCAAGTATCTTGAGTTAGAGGGAAATTGTGATGAGCAGCTGGAAAAAGGATACTCTAGGTTCTTCCCAAGGCACACCATCCCTGCTTGTAAATCAGAGACTGAAGTCAAAGTTGAATGAAAGCTAGCAGAAGAACAGAATGAGCAGATGTCAAAAATAAATGTCAAGCTCTACTCTGAATAAATAGGTGTCTTTGTAGCTTGGCTGTAGTGCAAGAGACATGCTTTGGAGAAGGCAGTTCCCTACTGGAAATAAGTGCTATGTCAAAACACATTCAGGTGCGAGCAGAAAGGATGAGTAAACAGAGAAAACAAATGGTCCATGAAAATCTATCATATTACTGCTAATTGGAGGAGATCAACTTGGAAGAATTTTTTGATTCTTTTTCTACTTAGGCAAAGCTTATTATTTTTTGCATTCACTGAATAATGTATTCTGTTTTCTGACATAGTCTTGAGAAGTGCCTTGGTTTGATGAATGCTTGTATGATTTAAACCCTGGACTCTGTCAGGCTATGATAAAAGCTGCCATCACCTCACCAGAAACTTCCTGTAATGTATAAACACTTGACTTCACGCTAACCTTCCCTCCTGCCTCTCCCCCATCCTTACATGCATATCAATGTCTGCTGAAAAGGGCACTGCTGTGTACCAAGTCCTAGTCAACAGACCAAATTGACCAAGGCCTAAGGATTACTGCAGCACTGCCAATCAATAGATATTGAGTGCAATCCCCTTCTCTAAATTCAACAGGGTTAATAAGTGTCTACAGAAAACAGTGCTCTGAAACACAATCTCCCATTCAGTGAGGTAGAAATGTTTGCTTCAGCAGCTGCAGATAAAACCTGTGGGAGGCAAAGCTTTAGCTTTTACCCAAATTCAGCCTGAAGCATTCTTGATTTGCTAAGTGTGCTGTGCATTAGAGACAATTTCGCTGCTGACAAGAGAAACACCACATATGATGACATGTTTCTGAGCTCCTGAAAGTCTTGTTTGATGTTTTACTCAGAGATGGTATGTGAAGCTTCTTATGGTGCCATCTATTAGACCTTTGGTTTTGTTTTTTATGTTTCATATGCAAGACTAAGCAGTGCAGGATGGAGGAAAGGAATTCAAGTTAATAGCTGGCCAAATGCTCTTTTCTCTTTTGAATAGGCAGTGATGCTATCTAGAGATGAAAGGTGACACTTAAACAAAGCAACAACACTATTTGTAAAAGGTCTGAAATTCTTACAACTTTGCTTGATGGCAAAAAGCGAAGCCAAACCCATCCCCCATTTTGCATGATCTACAGAGTGAACTCTTAGTACAATTTAAGATCCTGAGTGAAAAACCTAGAGCTGAGAGAAGTGTGCCAAACCATCTGACTAAGCTGGGCTAGTCAGCCAAGTTCAGTATCTTCTAGCTGATGATGAACGGTGACGTCTCAGTGCTTGCTCAACATCTGTCTCCCTACTTCATTTCTGATTGTACAGCCGTGGATAACTGGGAAGGGGAGAATGCTAGATTTCACAGGAGCAGTATAATGTGACCTATTCATGAGTGCAAAGGATTGGGTAGGTATGTCTATGCTGTGTTTTCAAACACACCTTCAACAGATGTCCAGCTCGCTGCAGGTGGGAGTGCCAGGTTCAGGATTATTGGCTGTCTGAACTTCACTGTGGTAAAACAGGAGAGTGTGCTTTTGCTTGTCACTGTGGCTTTACTGAATTCCTCAGTGGGAGGGGTCAGAAAAATGCTGCTTCTTATCAGCCAGAAGAGCTGCACTTGCTAACAGATTATGGAATATCAAGATAGTTGTCCCTGGCACGTCCTCCACAGATAGAAGTCTTCCTCAGATTAATAAAAATATGCCATACTATCTGATGATGTATGCAACTGTCACAAATTACTTTAAAGCACAGAAACTGCCATTATTTATTTTTCTTTAGGGTTGTCTGTCATTTTCCTTTTTCTGTTATTTTGTGGGTTTTTTTATAATTTCATAGGGATTCGGTTAATGTTACTTCTAAATGACAACTTCTGTCATTCCCTTGTGTTGATCTAAAGCTAGAGAACACACTTTGTATTCCTTGTTTCTGCTGTGCTGCACTTTGCCCATCCGTATAGAAGCATTAACTGTCTTCATACACAGGCAAGGAAAATGTGCAATACGAAAGAAAGTTTGCTAAAACAAGACCTTCTATTATCTGCTAAAAAATAGTAGGAAATAGGGACTTCAGGAGGTCATTTAGTACCCTCCCCTTTGCCTCTTATGCTTTTCATCTCATCCTTTTCTTTCACCCTTTTACCCCTTCCTTTTTTACCTGTTACCTCTTTATTTTCCTCTGATCCTGTGCTGTGTCTTATTTAAGCTTTGGGCTGTACATATCAAAGCAGGCACACAAAAAATCCTGACTCACAGAGGTAACCCCTCTAACTGTAAAGACAGGCAGGCACCAGCAGGCAATGGTGTCTCTAGTTCAGAAATAAGTAAGGAAATAGGCTTCATCTCTGCTTTATTTCCAATGCATAATTCTCACTGTAGCATTATAGCAACATGGAGTTGCAATAAAACAATGATGACAGAATTATAATAGTGGGTTTAAGATTTTTGGTTTACAAGTATAACTCTGAGTCTGTAAGGACCCAGTTTGGTACTATGGGGAATTGGGTCCTTTGTATCCCAAGACAAATGACTTCCAAATTGGAACACAGCTATAGACTCAGGCTCCATTGTGAGGGTTAATTTTGTTTCACTCAGAAATAATTATTGCTGGCTTATCTAAAGTAGCAGAAGCTTGGAACAGGAGAGTACTTCACTCCTCCTGGCACAAAGACAGTTGTGATAATGTAAGTTATATAAAAGGTGCCAAGCTAAGGGAAGGGAGGGGGAGGCTTGGAATAAAACCATCAACAAAACTGTGATTTTAGCCACCTTCCCACTGTTCAGATTATTGTTCCTAATTCACTACGTTTATATTGACTTTCCATTCTGACTAGTAGCTTGCAGAAAATCTTGCATTGAAGTTTTCTACCAGGAAGAAACCAGTGATTTAAAAGTGTGGTATTTTTATTATGTAATTATTAAAATTGCATGAAACGTGTTAGTCCTTGAACAGCAGAAATTTTCTGAAGCAAAGAGTCCTCCTTCAGGGATCTCAGCTTAAAATACCCATTTGCTAGTCAACATTGATGCAGATTCTTCCCATTTGCCCTAGGAATTCCCTGCTTAAAATTACATGAAAACACCACATACCTGAAGAACGTGGCTACATTTATGGAAGTGTTGGGCTACATTCCTTTGTGTGTACAGTCTGCCACCTGCCCGTTCCTGCTCTGTGGTGGGTGCCTTGGATCCCACTGGCACTCAGGAGTTCCTGGCACTGGCTGGTTAAGAACAGGTAGGTCTCTAGCTGGGGCAAGGACTGAATCGGTACATGATTAAAAAGGTGACATTGTAAAACAGGATGAAAGATTTAGGATGAGTACAAAGTGTTGCTGAGAGAGAAGTGGCCCAAAGCCATTTATGTGCGTATCAGAAGAGAGGGAGGAAGATAGCAGAGGAAATAAGGGGCAGGCCAACACTTACGAGTTCAGTCCTAAGCATCTTGTTTAGGAAGGTAAATGGTTATCAACACACAGAGGAATGAAGATCAATCCCAGTGATACTATACTGCATGGTTTAGTGGACCAACCAGGATCTGAAGGATAATATTATTTTCTTATTATTGTCTATTATTGTCTAGCCAGATTTTCCCCAACTAGCCACTATCAGTCTACTCTTTGTTAAACACCCACAAGGAGATCAATCATTCACTTGAAAAAAAAAATCAACCCAAGCCACATACATCTCTGGAGGTTTGGTCTTATCTTTTCACTCTAGGCAGACTGGAAGCTATTGTGTGGATCTTCACATTTCCATTTCACATTAAAGCACTGGTTTAGAACTATTACATCCAAGATTTGCTTCTTTGTTTTACCCCTTTGCTACCTTTCCAATACCTGTGTTCACGAGGATAGACTTTGAGAGTTTTACCAGGTGGTGGCAGTGATGAACTGATGTTACCTGTTTCTACAAGTCTTGTTGACGTAACAATAATAATAAAGAATACAGGCAAACAGGTTAGTCCTTCAGGGCTCAATTTTTAAAGCTGTGCATAGGGATTTAGTATGATATTAATTGGAACTACTTGGTCAAATCCCTTAACAGTGCTTTGACAATTTATCCTGGACTAGTGAGAGTTCAGCTCCAGACCTGAACTTTGCATAAATTTTAGATGGGTTATAGCAAAGGAGATTGGAATATATTTTGAATATATTATGGGTGTTTAACAGTCACAGTGAAGGCTGCCCTTGCACATTTCTCAGTCACTTCCCTCAAGATGAGAAAACAGTTTCAAAAGAAAAAATATTTCATCAAACATGTAAATGGAAAATTCAATGTATATTCTGAGTATATTGCAATTACATGCAGAATATTTTGTCATTATTTAGATTCCCCAAATTAATTTCTCAGCTGAGTTGGAGAATAATAGCTCTATTTAAATAACAGATACCTGCAATTTTCTTTGAATACCTTGTCTTGCAACTAAAGTACAAAATGTGTAGAATAGAAGCATCAGTGAAAATGATGGAGTTCTTCTGGACTTCCACATAATATGTTACAGTCTCTTGAATATAAAGTGAATTTAAAATCTTTGGGTTTATTTCTAATTATCAATAAGATTATTTCTTTAAATACTGCAGTTCTGACTTTACAAAATGCTCATCATTCTTCACACATTAAGGTTGTTATGCCACGTTGACAAATCTTTCATAGGTTGTGTACAGCAAACGAGAAACATTCCACTTGCATGAAACTATGAATATTTGTTTGCAGCGACAGATATAAGATGTTCAGTCAGATGGAATCAGCACACAGCCCCCACTAGGGCAGCTTGTTGGGCTGCTACCAGCTACCATTCCAGTTGTCAGTGATCTGGGACAGCATCCTGTATCCCTCTGAAAGTCTGTCAGTGTGGAGAACTGCAGGCTTGCAGGGTTTTCGTACAATTTAATATGAAAGATATGAATAACATTTTTAGTCTTCACCCAGGAGAGCTAAATCACAAGGTGTTCTTGTTGCTGGTGTCGTCAGTGCAGCCTACTCATCTTCCCCAGTCAAGGCCCCTGCCATGCTCTAGGATAAAAGCCTGCATGCAGTTCACTGCATTGCAGCTGCAGCTTGCAGAAGCTGCGTTACTGTAAGAGTGACTGTCTCATATTGGCATTTTGGTGACAACCAGAGAGACGTTTCCTTCACAACTTAGAAGGAAGATGTGGAGGAATTTCTAGAAAGCCACAGCCTTTAGGCAGGACTTGACAGGTAGATCTTGAAACATCAACAAATCTCCCTCTGGAAAATGTGAATTATAGGCAATCATCTTTTTGTTTTAGTCTAGCTGGAATTATTTTCACTGAAATAAAGAAAAAAAAAAAAGAAGGAAAAAAAAGAAAAAAAAAGACAAGCTCCTGTATAAATAGCAACAACCTTTATGAAGCTCTGGATCTGGACCCCATTGTGCTGCGTAGCGTTGTGGCTTTCCTCTTGATGCTGCTCAGTAACATCTTCTTTTTTATTTCTTTTTTCTTCTTCTTTTTTTTTTCTTTCCTTCCCTGCAGGGCAGAACACTGACAGAAACAAAGTGCAGTGTGACTTAAAAGATGAAACGCTTGTCTTCCTCTCCGCCCCCTCATTTTGGTAGCAGTTAACTAACTTGTACTATAACCACTGTAATCAGAGTGTAGTAACACAGTTTTGCTGATACAGAATATTGCTGGACTTGGAGCCAAGAATTGATTTTTAGATCCCCAGAGACTTCAATTATTGGATACAAACTCTGCTGACACCAAGACTAGCACTTTTTCTGTGGGTGGAAATGACAGAAGTGAAGGCTGATTCAGGTCCGTGAGTGCCATAGGAGTGGAGGGACAGGGTGCCCATCCACCAGGGCTAGCAAGGGCTCTTGTTTTCTTTACCATCTCACCTTAAAATACATACTTAAAAGTCGTGCAAAGAGATTCAGTATGAGGTTTACACCATCTGCCCTTTATTGTGTCCAACCCTATGCTATGGTTTCAAAATCTGTGCTCCATTTCACTGAACACCTCTTTTATGCAGGTAATCCCTGTCATCTACACAGCAGGAGGAAAAACACTGTGGATCTAAAGTTTTAAGAGAGGCAAGTTTTTCAGGGAAGGATAGTTTGTAGAAAAGCAGACAAACCGTTGGGCACAGGCACTTGAAATACACCAGTTAGCCTGAAGTACTAAGGACTTTTTTCTAAACACTAACTGCTGTCCTCCCCATGAACTGCACTCCCAAGAGATTAATTCAAGGCAGGACCCCACCCTGTCACCTGGGAGACATAAGAACTGGTGTCCCACAGCCACCAAGAGGAGTTCAGTGGCTTTTATTGCTGGAGGGGGAAATGTGATCCCCTGACCCTTCCCAGAGATTTTGCAAAAATACACAAAAGGCTGACTGGATCCACCTGTCTGTCTAGCACTTTACCCATTTTTCCACAGTGCTATTGACTGAAACTAATTTACTTGAACAACCTTTCACACAAATGTGGCTGTGAACTATTTCACAAAGAGCAAATCATTGCATCCCTCTGCCTTGATCAGGTTGACATGTGTCATTCACATGAAAACCCAAGGCAGATATGGCCGGGTGTGTTTGTATATTTGCCTACTTAATGCCTTTTAAGCTGTCTTTTGCTAGCTATCTGATTCAAATATCTGGATAAATGTAAAGAAAACACTAAACCAAGTCAAAAGTGCAAAATTATTAATCAAGTTGAGCAAACAAATAAATCTTAGTCTGGTGGTTGCCCACAGACACATTTCTAGGACTTGTGCGAATGAAGCCGAGGAGTTATACAAGCTTCTTGTCAACTTGCTTTATCTCAGTTTCTTGCTTACTCTTCATTAGCTCTCAGCAAAAGATGAAATTGCATTGTAAAGGATGCACTAGGCTCATTATCTGCTTTGCCTTTAATTGCTAACACCGTTCATTAATCAAACAAATAATACCACTGGGGAGCGAGCAGGTTTGGGTCTACCTGGTTGACTATGCCCATGTCAACCAGTTTTCTCAATATGCCAGTCAAAGGCATTTCCCTTAATCTATTGTAAGCTGTTGTGACAATCAGAGAGCACGGTGACAGCTGGGGAGTCTTCCTGCTCGCAGGGGCGTGAGGCTTCCCTCGCCTCTCCTTGGGAGCCGGGACACATGGAGAATGGAGCCTGGGAATGCCACAGCCTGCACACTCTCACACCCTGCCAGGTTATGGATGTCAATGAATACATCGTCCCAGTGGCACAGGTGGAAAGGGAAAAAAAAAGAAATAACAGTAAAAATCAAAAACTGAAAAAGAAACAAAAGACAAACAAAAAAATTTTTAAAAAAAGGAAAAACGGATGATTAGAAGTCAGAAGAGAAAAAAAATACTATGACTTAATATGCATAAGGAACAAAAATTGCCAGTTTTATGTATGATCTTTAGAAACAACAAAATCATGTATACTTAAAATGTGCATTATTATTTAAGCTCAGTCATGTAATCTCCTCAGAGCATATTTCAGGAACTTCCTTGAAAGACTACAATTTCTTAAGTGGGCTCATAATTTCTGAAACATTAGTATTTGGTGTCTTTGCACTTAGTACCCATTACTGTTAAAGAAGGGTATAATGCATTAGCAGTACCACAAGACTCGAAAGAGTGGCTAACCTATGTGTGACCTTTGCATGCGGGCACTAGGGATGGCCAAGATTAGCCTGCTAATGAAAAACCTGCTCCACAAGTTCTTCCTTGGTAATGCACTGGTCTTCCACCATATCCCCAGTCCTATAGGAGTGGGATGCACTACCAAGGAAGAGTGAGGACAGATTACAAAATTATTCAGGTATTTTAGTCTGCCCCAGTTACTGATAGGAATCAGGGCCAGAAATTTTATACAGGTTTCATGACATTCAATCTTGTAGCTTACACTAGGGATGCTGAAACCAAACATCTACAGGCTATTGACCATCTCCAAACAGAACAGAAACATTTTAAACAAGTTATATGGACATTCCTACTCTGAAAGCCTGGTAAATATATTACTGTAATGTATTTGAGTATTAGCCGATGAGTTGTGTGGGATTTCTGCACTCTGGGCTATCTGGACTGCCATCTTAGCAACACACTTGCCTGTGGATTGTTATGAATTGTTAGGAAAGGTCATTTATTAATAATTCTTTGCTTGAAAACACATTGATCCATATATAGGCCCTTCTGGGAAGAGTGGGAGCAGTACCAAATTAGGACACTTTTTTTTCATTAGGTACCCTACTACTTGTTACTCTAGGGGAGAGAATAAAAGGTTGTTTCTTTATTTCTTCAAGCATATGTTTCTGAAATACAGAGAATAAATACTTGAAATTGCTGCATTTTACATTATAAAAGCTGACATCCACTCTGATCCATGATGGCAAGCATTTTTTCTCTGTGAATACCTTTGTAAGAAAGTATGGAAGAAATAAGTGCTTTCCTCACTCTTCCTATATAACCTGATATTCCAGAAAACTCTGGAGGAAAGGGGTTCAACCTGCATGTCATAAAAGAACTACAAATTAGACTTTTTCAACATCTAACACTCAGATACTTACAGGCACAAATTATATGCCCATCTACATCCCTGCTTCTATTGTAAATTTGGCTTAATCAGGAAATAGAAGCAAACTTAATTTTCTATCAATTTAACTCACACTATATGACAGCCAAATCATTCCTTCATACGTTTCTTTTTTCTAGCAGGAAAAATCTGAACGTTACTGCTGTTACAGGACACTGGTATCAGTAGCAATCCCTGTAACAATGATATGTACTTCATCTCTTCTCCAGCATATGCTATTGGTATTGACCTGATAACTGAGGCAGAGCCTGCTTTGTTAGCATACTTCTCATTTGCTGTGGCCTGAAATTAAGAAAAATAGACCTTAGAAAACAAAGTTACAGTTTTAAATTTAGTTCATAATTTACAGGGACAGAGTCAGATTTAGCATGTCAAAAGTTTCCCACCTTAAATAGAGCATCTTAAGTTCTATTTACAGAGCTTCTCGCATTCCATCAAGATCCAGGCTAATTTTTAAATAGCTGTGTTCCTATGCAACACCTGGGAACACTGGCTTTCGAAAGGGCAGCTGGAGGTCACTTGTTAGGTAGAAGAGTGAGTGGTGGCCTGGAAAGCTGGGTTGGCAAGCGATACTTGTCATTAGCAAACAGACCTGTTACTATGGCACTGGGCTACCAGGAGTATCTTTTACAGTGTCATTCTTGCAACTTACAGCAACACCATAGGTATTTTGCTGGAATGGGTGATCATCCTCTTGGAAACTTGTCAGCTGCAGATGCTGCAACCATTTATCTGTTCCAAAAAGTCACTTGCTGCTCTTGCAAGTGACTCTTCCACAAGATGTAACCTGCCCTATCCTGACAGAACTTTGCTTGCTTGCTTCCATCATGAGCCTTTAGAAAGCTGGGAACTTGGCCTGACAAGGGCAGTTTTGATCAGACTGCCTGATGCCCTCACACCACCTGAATACCTTCCTGTGTAATTTGTTGCCCATTCTCTGGAAAAGAGAGCACAGCACACCGGGTGCCCTGTGCTTTCTGGTGCTGGGGCTCCCATGGGACACAGCCCGGGAGGCCCGCGAGCCGCAGCGGAGCAGCACAGTGAAGGCAGACCCAAGGAAAGGAGGCTGGCTGGGAGCACCCGAGGGGTCCCGCAGCCCCTGGGGGTCAGGTGCTCCCCCAGGAGTGAATAGGCAGCTCTTGGCTCATTTGCACAAAGCTGGAAACCTTCAAACTCTAGTCCTGTCACTCCAGTTAGGTCTGTATAATTTCTTTCTTACTTCTGCCTGCCAACCTATCTCTTGCTGTCTTGGTGGTGCCTGTTGCCTTGTTACTGCTGTTGGCACTGGTGCTTTATTTCTTATCAGTGCTAGGAGCTGCCTGTTTTCTTTCTGGATTTATACAGATCTAAATCCTACATTTTTCTTTCCTTTATCAGCAGCAAAGCTTGCAGATACTTCTGCCATCAACCTACACGGAGTTTGGCTCCATATTCACTTGTCCTCCATTTTAAACTCATGTTTAACTTACATGGGTAAGTTAAGAAACAACATAGAGATAGTTAAGTTTTGAAGTTCTCACAATAGAGCTAGCTTTTCAGTTTAATCTTCCTTTTCTTTTGACTTCGAGCCAGAAAAAAAAAAATCATTAGTCTATAGGTATAATTATGAAAACACTAAATTTTTCAAAAGTATTATGGTAAAAGTGACATCATAAGATATCAATAACTTCTGAGATAATTTTATTTTAACTAACCAAGATATAGAAGAAAAATACAAAAAGGATTGCTATACAAATGTGCAAACACTGGTTTTGAAAAAATGTATTTTAAAAATAGTATTTATAGCTCTAATGTTTTTCAATTCCAGTAAAACCTTTTCATCGCCATTTTCCTTTGAATCTTTGACATGCACAGAGAACTTAGAAGATTGTCTCTCGGTATCAGGGGAGGCTCTTTTTGCTGAACAGTTTGCAGAACAAGAAACCCTCCTTGGCAGCTGCCTGAAGACAGATTGAATGTTGAAGAAAGCTTACATAAAGGGAAAGCAAGCACTGGCACAGTGACTGATAAATCTACTCCTGCTTCCTAAAAAATGCTGAGCTGAGGGAAAAGCCACCATCAGAACTGCAGTACTTGGAAAGGAAAGACAAGTCCCAAACGTATAAGACCATGTTCTTTAACCACCTCTACCTATGGGCTCCAGAATGCCTGTGTGACAGCTGATATAAATGACTCATATTTAGCTCATTTCACCTTACTTTTCATAAACATTTGCTAAGTCTCTCAACTTTTTATAGGAAAGAAATCTGTCTCTTGTTTCTGCAGTCCCTGCCACACAACTGCTGTTTTCAACACAGGTGTGACTCAGTAAGAAAATGGTGACTCTCACCCTTGATTTGGTTTCAGTGCTACAACACCACCCATGTGAAATCATTATAATGGATACATATATTCTGGAACCTGGGTCTGAATCGCTAAACAAAATGTTTTAAAGAGATTCCATGGATCAAAACCCACTCCTTTTCTCATGTGGCTCACCTGTGGAGTGGATCCTGATTGAATCCCCCATCTACCAAGTTACAAACAGAGAAATCTCTCTCCACTGACAGATTTTACAGCGAGGAGATATCCAAAGATATATTCTCTGTTCAAACTCTGTTAGTTGTTGGACAAGCATCCCAGAAACATCCCACTCCTCCACAGTATGTCAAAGAGCCAAGTTTGATGTGACATTCCTTGGAGATGTGTAGCTTCTTGTCCTGCAAGAACAGTAGAATTGTAAATGGAACATAGTGTTCCATTTCCTTTCAACTACTTGTTTACTAAAGAATCCTTATTTATCATAGATAACTCTAATCTGAATTCCAGTTTTGATCTTTCAGACATTTATACTTCTAAAAAATAATCAGTTCCTCTTTAGTTAATGTGATTATTCAAGTATCCTTTATACAGCCTAATTTAGTTTTCCTTTAATGTATCTAGAAAAGAAGTTGAAGTTTTAGCATCCCCCAGGAGATTGAAGATTAACTGATTAACAGATAAAGTCAGTAATGGAATTTTAAGTCCAGCCAGAGGCAATCCAGACAGGAAAATGTTGATATTTTTATTTGATTTCATATTTTTTAAAATCTTGATTTTGTTTTTCTTTCTTCTTTTTCAGAAGGTTATCAATGAAGTGGAAACTGTTAAGAGAAATCTGTTCAAAGCCCCACTGATGTGCTTAAAGAAACACAACATTTGCAATAAATTCTCTGTGTGAGGGAACAAGTGTCTGGAGTTCATCAGTATATGGGTGTTCAGTGTTACTGCCAAGATTAGCACACACACATACAGGCTCTGTCTGCTCTTGTCAGGATATGCCTATTCAAAGAGGCAGGATCTATTAACTCCAGGAAAATGTCATGAGGAGGTGTCAAAACAGCTTCGGTATTGATTTACCTCTTGTTGACTTAGAGCAGAGATAGCAGGAACTCATGGTGCTCTGCACCTAGGCAGGTAGATGTGTTTATAGACAGCCTGGTTATCAGCAGGGAACGAATGTAACTCTGTCATCACCAGACATACGAATTTTTCTATGGGTTTCAACAAATTGTTAATAACCTGGACTGTAACAAAAACAATAGAGAGACATAATTATAAGAGCAGACAATAAATAGCAATTTTATTCTATAATATCCATCATGTTTGAGGTAGAAATATGTGGATTTCTAAATTATTTAGTATGGCCCAATAAACTTAGATGTAGCTCAGTTTCATGGCTAACTTTTTTAAAGCTCAGTACTGAACTAAAGCACTAACCTGAATTGATAGAGGAGCCTCAACTTAATCATCTCACAATATCTTCTCTGCTTTACACCTGTACTCAGTTTAAAATGCTGCTTGTCTCGACAACAGGGAGTGATGGTAACAAATCAGTACCCTACATAGTGCCCCTATTCTGTACAGATAAGAAACAGAATATGTCTTAAAGCTGATGCTTTACCAGTGACCACATATCATCCATCTGTCAGACAGGTAAAGAGATGTAGAAGGACCCACCTGAAATATAAATACCTTATTATGTTAATTTTTCCATTTCAAAGCCTAGCTTTGACAGAAACACTCACAGTCATGTAACACAATATGCTGCAACACAGACGCTTGTTGGAGGTGACAGTTTACTGATCAGTTCTGTACAGGCAGCAAAATGCATTTCTGTGGGTATTAGCTGAGGCTATAGTTTGGCAGCTGTTTATGTTATGTTGTAAACCAGATTCTGGGCCCAGGCTTCTCTCCTTTGTACCAGCCTAGCACTGCAAAGCCAGAGGACAGCTGCCTTCAGTGAACCTCTACTGCAGCCTCTGGGCACAGGGAGTGGACTGTGGGTTTCATTTCTCCTGGACAGATAGAGGCCATCAGGAGCAGGAAAAGTGTGTGCTGACCTCAAAGTCCACATCTGCCTTCCTGAAGGATTGTTTTAGCCAGTGACCTGTAGAAGAGTCTTCAAAAACACAAAAAGTTTTACACCAACAGTTAGTTTTTAATCAGGTGAACAAACAGATCATAAAAGAACAAGAAAAAGACATGGCATTTCTTCAGCAAAGCTTTTAGGATTTTTTTTTTTTGACAAAAAAATCTAATAGACACAATTGGGACAACATGTTATTGACTTTCATAAAAAAGGACACCTACCCTTAAGGGGGAACACAAAGTCATATCTGATAGCCAAATGCTATTTCTGAATTATCAACATTTTTTTAAAAGACTAAAGATATCAATATTTCCACGGTTAAAACAAATAGCAATGTCTGAGTCTTCAAAGTGTCTTGGGAGACTGATTAAGTTAAAGGTCATATGAATTGCACAGCTAAAATATTGGACCTGACTTTGAAAATCAGGTCAAGGAAGACCTATGGTTGGGTCAAGGGAGATTGGTGCAGATAAAAAGAGCACTTACACTAAGCTGTTCCTTTTAAATGTCACTAGAAATTGTTTTCTTTAAACCCCCACCTCTTGTCTTCCTACCTCGTTTCACTCCCTTGTACACTTCTCCCTCTCAAATAGTAATCATTTTGAAAGTCCTCGCAAGAAAATTTGAGACGATAAACTATCCATTAAAATAAAGTGCAATGCTTTGATTTTTGCCTAGAGGGGAGGAGGAATTAAGCTCTTTTCTATATCAGAAAAAGGCTTACAGGTGACAGAACTAAGAAGGATGCCTCTGGCTTCTCAGCCGTGTCATCTCAGGTACCTTCCAATACCCATGCATTTTGGTCCTCAGAAGTGAGGCAGTAAGATTTCTTGCACAGTAAGTCATCTGGCTAAAGTTATAAAGAGCAGCACAATTACACCTTCTCTTGGGACCCAGCTTTATTTTACAGACACACACCTAGGCCAGAAACAGTCCAACAGGTTCACATGATATCAATGGTGGTCATTGTGTTCCTCTTGTAAATGTGAAAACCAATTACTTTTAAACAAATCTGAAGTCTCAAGGTTTAAAGGGAGGAATGAAATCAGACTTTTAAAAAAAGTTTTCTCTTTTCTACGACAGGCTGAGGTAAAAATTTTCTATTCTGTATCTATGCTTCACAACAGCTATAAGTTTTCATTTTATTGTATGCAATAATTATCTTGAGTCTGGTGTTTCCTGTTTAGGATCAATTTGATTAATTTGTGCTACTGGTGGGAAAGTAGGAGTTGATGACAGAATAGAAATCTTTTTTACACTGTATAATCTTTTAAAATTAATTTATGTGGCTGTGCATGTGTGCGAATATATTTGTAAAACATTGAAAAGTGTTTCATGGCAGGAATGAAGAATACACTAGCACTGTGATAAACTCAGCTTTTTAGTAATCACCTAGACTGCAATTTTCTGCAAATGACTTACATTTGTGACAACAGCAAGTTGCAATAATCTGATTGTTCTCAGGTACTCTGCAAGGATTTCAGTTTTTTGAGTTCTTGGGCCTATTGCCTGTGGATATATGCTATATTCAGGAGACTGAAGAAATATAAGCTACAAAAGAGCTTGTTGGTTCACTGGCTGACCCAAGGGAAAGGCCCAAGGGAAAAACCCAAGGGAAAATCAAAACTTTCCTGGTTGAGTCTTTCATCACAGGACTGTGGGTACCTTTTAACTTAAAGCCTGATTTGAAGCCCATTGACATAAAAACTGAAGTAACCAGACTTTATGTAACCAAATAATGACACACCCTGAGCAGCCAGCACTGGGGGTGTTAATTATTTTCATGGTACAGAAAAGGGGGCTCCCCAAGGACCTGTTGACAACACTGAGACAAGTGTGAGCTGCACCTGGAATGGCTGGAGTCTGAAATCAGGTGCTGTTTATAAGTGTTGCCTCATCAAAAAATCTTACAGGAGAGTAATTCATTTTGTATATATTAAACAGTCAACAGGAGAAATAAGAAAATGTGTTGTTCTGCAGGTCAAAATATTACTTATTACTCTAATAAGCACTTAACTCTTTTTGAGAGTGCAGCATGGACAGACAAGGGATTTTTTTTCTGCACTTGTTTAAGTCATTCATTTGATTTGTTGTCATTTACTGCAGTGGTGTAATGGCTATAAAACTGGAAAAAACATAAAACATAAAAGAAAGGTGTTGAAGTCAGCCTTAAGGTACTAAATTCCTGACAGCAGCTTGTAAAGCAGTGGAGATTTAGGTGCTGTAAGATGACACTAGTGGTCGTGGTAGGTGCTGAAGTGATGAGTCTATGACAAACTGGAATTACGCAACCATGAAAAAAGGAACTGGGCACATTCTGGTCCCTGTTCCTTCCTGGGGACACCAATGCTTCACAGATGCTTTTCATTTGACACAAATGGTCTTTAGACATCTAAAACTCCTGGTCTGGATATGCCCAGAGCTACACCTAAATTCAGTGTTTGACCTGAAGTGTATGACAGAGCACCCTTGTCAGAGACTGAAAGTAATAAAAGACATAAAAAATATAAATGGACTATTTAAATATAAAAATTAAACAATACATAAATAAAGTCAGTGATGTTCTTTCATGTAGTTTTTTCAGATCTGTTGGGTCCACATCAAGGAGCTGAGCTGTGCATCAAGAAAGGACTCTGCATCACATATGTTTTACAATGCCTGGTACCTCCCACGTTCAATAGCTGCACTCCAGTAAGGCATATGTTGAGGAAGGAAGAGACCTTGGTTCAGTCCCTCTCCCTTAGACTGAAGAAACTCAACATTTTCATTTCATCTCTCAGGAAGATTTTCTACCCACCTGGCTAGAGGCCACCTTGTAACAAAATGCTTTTACTGTTGGATCTAATCCACTGCACAGTAACCAATTTAAATTGCACATCTGGGTTGCAAAGAATGAGCTTTGCTCTTAAAGCTGGTGTATTCTGATGCATTTAGAGTAATGCTTATTTGTGCTCCCAAGAGTCCCTGTTTAATGGATTATTTTGCTATGAAAAGCATGAGATTGGTTATTAGAGATTCTATATAAAGCCATATCTTCAAATATTGCTAAAATACATCTAAGGAAAGTGTCAGAAACTGCCCATAACTTTTGAGTGACAGGGAAAAATGGGAATGATCAGTGATATTTAAAGGTGAGAAATTCAAAAGGGACAGTAAGAAATATTTTTCACTGTATAGAGGTTGTATTGCAGAACCTGTTGCCAGCCACAGAAGTTGGGGTCAAAACTTGGTTATCATAACATTCTCAGAAGGGAAAATCTTCTATAGCCTAGAGTTCAGGCCAAGTTAGCTGTAGTCCTTCATTACTGCATTCTAGTACCTTAAAATCCATTGTTGGCTACCATGAGAGGCTGGGTGCCAGGCTAGGTAGGACTGTGGTTGTAATGCTGGGTGGCCGTGCCTCTACATCATTAAAACTGTTTTTATTGCTGTTATTATAATTCACCGGTGGACTATATATTTATATACTGTACATATTTATACATATAAATGGAATAAATTAGTTATAGTTTGTCTTGATATCATGAAAAGCACAAGGCAAGCTGTGGTCAGATGCTAAGAATGAGGGGAGAGGGAGTTATAACACGTCTATTAGATGGGTTTAGAAGAGTATAAACTCTCCCCTTTGTCCCAGTAGCATACTTGAATATGGTGAGTGACTTGTGTTTCACTACTGCAAGCGACTGTGCAACCTTGGCTTTAACCAGTCCTGGTAAAGTCACTCCTCCCATAGGTTGCCTCCCTTCCTGCTGCACGGGAGCTCAACATGATGCTACTCTGTCTGATCCTGCATGGCCCCTCCCTGGTTAGGTCAAAAAAAGGTTTGGGTAGGAGTCGAGCTATGATGGTAACTCCAAATGGACAGGGGCCAACATCCTTTTTAAATGCAAGTAGATGTGTCTTACATTGCTTTAACTCTCCTCAGTGAGTGTAGAAGCTCATCCTCCCAAACGGAGCTCTATGTCCTGTAGGCAGAGGTGAGATTCAGAAGTTTTTGCATGTTTCAATCTCCCATTTTGGTCACTGAACATGGAATGAATTTCCTTTTAAAAGACTTAAAGACATTATGTAATTGATGAGTTAAAATACACCAGAACTTCAGGACAGCTTCCTTTCATATGACCCTTTCCATCCAGCATCGGATTTGATGCTGGTGTATGTATATATACACCCATGAAAAAGGAAATAGTGCCCACAGCAGTGCTTAAGAGCATACTCCACAGCCTCCCATAATCAGTGGCAGTCTCTCCTGTGGCTTTTGTGGGTTGCGGATTGTGTTTCAAGTGCCAGCAGTTACTCAAGTTACATATAAGTGTTGGAGTAGGGTCTTTAATAGTATGAATGTTGGCTATTGAGGCCAGAGTTAGGTCTCAGGCTCCCTGCTGAACAACTGATGTAGAAAAGTAAACTGAAATCAAGGAGCAAACTTCTGCTTAAAGGACATTGCAGTGGGAGAATGGAAGGGTGAAAATGGAAGTCTGCACAGTGTTTCCACCGTTAAAGACTGCTGTTTGTCTGTCAACATTGTTTGCGGGCAGTTTGTCATGCAGTATCAAAAAACCAAATTTCTTTTCCATAAACTAAGCAAAAGGAAAGCATGAACAATGCAATGTATCCATTAGTACTACTCATTGTTTTCATTTTACTAAATCTTTTAGGAAAACCTACCTGACAGTACCTAGTCTGTAAAAACCAACCGCTTGAAATATTATGTTTACTGTATAGCAATACCAGGACAACCATTTAATAATAAAGTTATCCCAAGAATGATGGTCATTTTCAGCTGGTATCTCTAAAGCCAATGACATTTTATCACAATTTTAATTTATGGTTATGGAGTGACATAAGAAACTAAACCTAATTCATGATCTGGGTGAGAAGAATTACTACAAATATATCACATTATTCTTTATCACCTATGGTCATACTAGTGTTCATAATATGTCATTTTTTATAAAAGCACAAAGTCCTACCTTATCCTTAAGTACTGTCATGGTTCAGCTAAAAGCCAGAAGAGTCTAGAAGTGCAGAATTAAGACAAACATAACAGGATGACCTCAGTGGCATCTCAGATGATTCAGTATTACAGCAAAGATAAGTGAAGAATATTTTGTGTAACAATATTAGAACATGGAATGAAACAATGAATCACATCCTGGGTAGATGAGCTCACACACTAGAGAGAGTCTTTGTTACTAATTTTTCTTTTAAATTATTACCTGCTTCCTTTGGCTTTTGCAGTGATGTGTATGGCACTAGGAAAGCTTTAGCCATCCACGTCAATAAACTCTTTAGGTCCAGACAATTGAAGCAATAGGCAGGGAATGGAGTGGAGCAGTTCCAAAGCCAGCAAGGCTTGGAGAGTGGAGCTAAGTGAATCTAAGTTACTTATGCTGGCTGAAGTAAATTAGCCCAGATGAAGAGATTCATACTGAATCGAAGAGGGCAGTGTGCAGTGGTAGAACCAGCAGGGAGCAATTTCAAGCCTGCATCCTGCCAGCTGTTTTACATGGGTGGTCCCAAAGCATGCCTGGTATGTAATTAACCTGAATCCCTGGGTAGCATGTGTGGCACACACACTGGTACTGCAAGCTACCATTTCACCCTCACTTCCCTGCAGGTCTGACAAATGATTGTTGTGTTGCAATTACGGCAGACTGAAACCAGCCCTACATTTTTCTGCCTCTCTTTAAAAATAAGGAACACTTTTTTCCAATAGCTTCCAATTAAAACAAAATTTGCTTTAGATTTAATAAATTTTTTTTTTTAAATCAGCTCCAGCTGTAAAACACTTGCCTCTCTCCCTGAAAGGAAGTGTCTAGAGCGGAAGAAGCACAAATTTACACCCACTGATGCTTGTTAAGTAGAACAAATTTTCATCACATTCTTAGAAATCTATTAAGTCTTTGATCTGGCAGATTTCTTAACTGGTGATCAGTTTTTACTATATAACCAATGTTACTGTGCTCAGGTGCTTCTAGTTAAATGGTTAACTAGACCAGAGTGTAAGTCCTGCCACACACCATGCAGAAAGACACTTGGTTCTGCAGGATGTGCCAATGACTACAGCCAATGTAGTCCATTGACTTGGGACTGAGCAGGACCTAATGTTATGTACAGGCAATTGTTTACAAAACACCCCAGTCCCCTTACCTTTCAAGATTAGGTAGATTTCCAAAGTCAGAAGGGTTATTTTAGTGGTCATTAGCTGCAATTAGACATTCTCTCAAGCAAGAAATAAATTGGATTTATTGTACAGTCTGTATATACTGTACAACGTTGACTTTATTATGATATGCTTCCACTGGTTGTATTGCCATTTTAACTACATTTACCAGCTTCTCTTAATTGAAAAAGAATGTTTCTTGTGATGACAGATTGGTTGGCATCATGAAAATGTTTGATATCACAAAATCCTGTGAACTTGTGAAATGATGTGATTTAACCTACTGTTACCTATGCCAATTTGTGAGGTCTGATTGACAACAGACACTTGTGCAAATAGTGAGACACTTTTAGTTAGAAACACTGTAAAAGCAGCAAAACAGTGACAGTGGGCACTGTGCTGTTGCCTTCAACTGTTTTGGTTTGATCCTCTCAATACCTGACTTACTGTGAAAATTGCCCCTTTGTCAGGGAAGACCCATGAGGCATATCATGTTGGTAAACTCTTCTTCTTCCAAAACACATTCACAGCAGTGGAATTAATGTGTCTTCGTTGTGTAGCATGGGATAATGTGATTTTCTTGCTGGGAATTTGGATGGAGTGCTCCTGGAGGACTCTGTGACTATGCAGGGAAGAGTTCAGCTCGGCAGACTGAGGCTTGTTGTCTAGTAATGTTGTGTATAATGTTGGCTTGAATCCTTTTTGGCTCACAGAGACAATTTCCAGATGCTCAGCCAGAATTTTTTTTATTACTCCATAGATGGGGGAAGGGGGAATCCACCTATCTGCATCCCAGAAATTGTAAGCACTAAGCAAGAGAGATCCTTTTGGACCTTCCTGAACGTTCTCAGGGACTTAATAATGTGCTTTGGCTCAGGAAGAGCATGGCCTCTTTGCCCATGGCCTTAAAGACTTATTCTTGACTGAAGCTGAAATGCTCTGGCATTCTGCAGCTGCATGGGAGAGAAACAAACTCCACCTCAAAGCATTAGCTTTTCTACGCTGCTTTTACTTGCCCTTTCCAAATTAAGAAGGTTTGCCAGTGATTGTGAGCATGAGTTCATAATTTTCTGGCCAGCACATGGATTTGCATTCTACGGCGTGTGTCCTACGTGCTGCTGCCTGACACTGCCTAAGGTCAGAGCCTTCCCACTGGAGGCACTGCCGCTGCTGCAGCAGGCGTGCGAGCGCCTGCCTGCGCCTACAGGCCTGGCCCCAGTGCAGGTAAGTGACAGCACAGCACAGAGCTTTCTCCAGTGACTGGCTCTGCTTCCTAGAGATGACAGTGGAGTATCTCTGTGGGGGTGGCAGTGCAGTGTCAGGGGGCTGGAGCTTGCTTCAAATGAGCTCACTGTGGTACTGGCAACAGCTCCGTGTGACACTTCTCTCCTGGGTAAATTATGCAGCTGTCTGCAATATATATGTACTCTGTAGAAGTAGGGCTGTCTGTTTGCTCTGTTTTCTCTCATTAATATTCCTCCTGCAATATTTCCTCCCTTCCCCAACTCTAAATTATATTTCCTTTTGCTTTTTTTTTCTTTCTTCAAGAAGAAGCATTTTGTCCAATTTTGTGCTGCTATAAAATGGAGCAGGTTTCATTGTCCTACACTTCTTCTTTCTCTCTTCCTCTTCCAGGATTTTCAATTCATAGTTTAAGAAAGATTCATGTCTTCTTAGAAAGAGATGGCTGGATTATAAACATTTCCCCCTGTTTTCAGTTTTTCAGGGTGGGAAAGAGAGGAAGAGAGTGGTCCTATAAAGGAAGCATACTCCATTACTGCTGGTTGAAATGGATTTTTGTTACCTAATGGTTTAAGAGGTGGAAATAAAAGTTTCAATAACCCATGTCTGGCTTTTATTACAATATCTTTTTCTTAAGAAATTGTGGCAGTACTCTATTTTAAGTCACCTTTCTAATGAAAGAGAAAATGCCAACTACCATTCTTTGTACTTTTGTAGAATCTGCACATCCAACCAAATTCTCCATGGTTCTTTTTTACAGTAAGTTGGAGGTTGTTTGGGGTTTTTTCCTCCTGCCAGAGCCAATTTCTGTTATAATGTGACAATTTCCATGACTGTTTTGCATGTTGATTTCCTTGAGAATGACTGTTGCTCTCTTGGATGCTGTCCGCATAATTAATGTCTCCTATCTGTCTCTAGCAGAACGAAGAAAATGTTTTCTATGTCTGATGGAAATGGTTGAGAAGCCCTCTGGGGCCAATTAGATCACCAAATGGCAGTAGCATCCTGGAAGAAGCCACCATGGTGCATTTTCATTACTTTTTTCAGCTAGGCAGGTTGGAGGATAGGAGGGAGGGAGAGGGAAGGAAAATGTCGGGGTCCCTGATCAGAGCAATAAACTGGCATATAGACCACATCTTACTTCCCAGTTGAAGGTGCTGACATGACATCTCTTGTTCTTTAAACCTCATTTCTTTCTGGCTAGATAAATTCATTTCATCAGTGTTTTGAAAGCACAGTGTCTTGATGACTGTCTGAATCCATACCATTTAATTCTAACATTTTTTATATCTCTTGACAGGAAGCAGACAGAAAATATTGCTTGAGATAAATGACATTTCTGTCCAGTTCAAGTTGTAGTGCTTTTTAATCAGAGCATTTGAGACAACATCAAGTGCTTTAGTCAAATTGTTTACGGTTTTCTTTTCTTATTGAAAAATTTAATAACAGGTAAGAGTGTGATGCTTTTTAGTATTACTGAAATTCCTGGTTTTAGTGATAAGACATTTGGTAGAAATACCAGTCAGTGCAACAAAGCCTTAAAATTCAGAACCACTTAAAATTTTAAGTTGGATCCTGTAACCATCTGTATAGTATAGTGATGATCTTTAAGTGCAATAAGTTTATAAGTGATATGCATGTCATGCTGTTAAAATGAACGTCTGTGTTGCCTTGACATTTATAAATGCTAAAACCTTTACTTTACCTTGTTATTCAATTCACAGCAGGAGATGTTGTTTAAAACTGTAACCTTCTCTTGGTTATAGATTATTGCTTAATTTTATTAGTCTTCTTTTTATAGAAAGAATCCACAGTCATCTTAATTTCTCCAGTGTCAAGGAATACAATTGTAAATTGATGTAACATTGTAAATTGTAATAAAAGCAAGCAGAGAAAAACTAAGCTTAGGAGCCCATATCTCTGATGCTGTTCTTAAATAGCAGCTTAGGAAGTGTGTCAATAGATAAGAAAGATGACGTTTCATTATACAGATGATAAAAGTGTTGGAAGTAACAATTGTTTGGTTAATCTCATATCAATTCCTCTTAACACAAGGTAGAAAGCTGTAGCTTTTGCAAGATTTTCTCAAGATAGGTAGGTCAAATATGACTCTTCATGTTACAAGTTCACATGCTGATGACCAAACTGTCTTTGTATATGAAGTGCTGCCCCTCACACAAAAGCTGCACACATGTGCTCATCATACAAGGAAGCATTTTACTGAAAGTTAGCTGTAGTTAACAGTCTGCTGGTACACACAGGACATCCTTCAGCTCAGGGGACCTGGGCTCAATGGATGACTCCAAGCAGTCCCTGCTTATGTATCAGTACCGAAGTCATTGACGCAGCTTGAATCCAGAGTAAAAAGATAAAAGAATATATGACAGCCCTCATATGCTCATAAGTGCCTACCTTAGCAAAGTAAGGAGGTCACTTGCTACTGTCTCTTCATCGTCACTCAGTTTTCTACCTGTGAAGATCGAGTACCTGCCTGTTGGGTTGCAAATCTGATGTGGTGCAACCTCATTGTTTGCCCACTCTTGTTGCTCTTTATCATTCATTTTGAAGGATAGCATCAAGACATACAATTCTAGAGTTTTTCCTAGACAGAAGGTCAAATGTGGCAGAACTGCCATGTAAGGGGAACATGCTGCAGATTACGAAAGTTAAAAAATATTGTGGTTAATTGGCAAGACTCTCTTAAAATACTGAATCAAAGAATTGTGTACATGACGGTTGTGCCTAAGCATGGAGGAGCCTGAGGGCTGCCCAGACTGGTGAACCAGCAGGAAGGGGCCAGCTCCCTTCTTGCTGAGACCTCTGAGAGGTGACTGCATGTTCCCAGCTCCCATCCCTGCACAAAGCCACACTGGCCAGGAAGTTCATGGAGGGATCAGGGCTGTGGGATGCACAGCAGAGCATAATCACAGGTGTATAAATTTTATTCCAGGCTAGGACCTCAAGTAAGAGACTCTGCAAGTTAAGAAAATCTCTGTAAGTTTCAACATTTACAACTGTCTGTTGACAGGAATTAAAAAGTTGAAAGAAGTAAGAGCTCAAAAAAAAAACTTTAAAAGGATTCTTGGATACAGCTGCAGGTCTTAGGAGTCATGGAGTCTTGATAACTTTCATTAAAATCTCTCTTCTTTTCCTCTTACTCTGAATGCAAGCAGCACATTCTGTCCAGTGGCTGCTGTGCTGTGTCTCTGCAGTACCTACAGTGGGGGTTCCACTGGATATCCTCAAAGCTGCAGGGACATGCCAGCACCAATTCCACCTAAGCAGTAAAGGCTGCACACTGTAGGAAACTGGTTTCCTGAAACCCCAGCGGTCCCCACATTTCATTTGTGAGCTGAATGGTGAGAATTCATGACATGTTTGTAGTTTTGCACTCCATTTAATGCTGTATTGAATGAAATAGGTGTAGGGGTCTTATGCTGCAAATCATGTTACAGAATTCTGTACATTCAGTCACCTGCACAGTCACCTCCATTTTTATACTGGTGCCTGGCAACTTGGTGTGCATGTAAAGTTGCCATACTGGAGCAAATTGGAAGATCAATCACAAGGTAGCACCCTTTAATTTCTTTAATTTTCAAGCATCAGCAGAATTCTGCTCTGGTTGGCATTATCTATAAAATGAGTAACTTATACTGCTCTTGTTTTGTAAGAAATTGTTCTCTCAGGTCTTCATTGTGTTATGCAGGCATGCACAAAACCACACTCCTGCAACAGAACTCTCAGTTTGGATCTCCCCAAAGGCAAAATGCATTAGATCCACCATTGCTTGAATAATTTGTTGTTGATATAGACATTAAGAATAATCACCTTAAAAACTCTACTCTGTTTCAATAGAAAAGCTTTTTTCTATGTTAACTACTCTTGAAATAGATAGAAATATCACTGAAATAGTTAATCCTCATGTGAATTTTTCCAGTGTAAGAGTTTTGAGGTCACTTAAAAATCACTGGAAATGTAACCTCTTGCACTTCCTGTAAAACACTGAACTCCGGATGATAATCAAGACCTCTAGAAAATTGTGGTCTGCAAAAAAATTGCAGATTTTGCAATTTTCTGACCACTGTGTAATTTTCTGGCACATTTAGATGTGTGTTTGGTTCAGTGCCAGGCTCCTTCCTCCCCCAGACACCCTAAAATTAACTAGGAGCTTTGGGAATTTCATCTGTCAAACAGAGACAGAAGTGTCCAATCAGCCTGGAGGAAGCATGGCTGACCAGTGCTGACCCAAAACCCTTCTGAAAGAAGGAAGGAAGGAGACAAAGACAGATGAGGAACAGTCTAGCAGAGAAAGGAGAGGGAGGACAAGATCCGAAAGGGGAAAGAAAAAACCTGAAGAAAGGGTGAAAAGGCAAACTGGTAAGAGAAAGAAAGCAGTAGAAACGTTTGGAACAATGGCTTGCAGTTGCCTTATAAGGTTATGGGCTTTTTGTTGAAACTTCATTTGGGGATTGGGGGTTGGAAGGTTTGTATGCTAAAAAACCCTGGAGTTTCTTCTCTGAAAGCTGAAGCAGAGTCCAGACTCTTTCTGGCTGAGTTAAGGAAATGCTGAGATCCTTCAGAAGCATATGAAGCACTGAATTTTCACAGTGAATGTTCAGGCCACAGTGAATTTACAGGTGAACTTGCAAAACTAATGAAAGCTGGTAGATGACAGGTGGATCAGGGAACAGACTGACGGCAGAATGGGAAGAAAAGCCAGGGTACCCAGTGCCAGTGCAGCACCTTTAACGTGGCATCACCTGCACTCACAGTTCATTGTCTTTGTATCATAATTTTCTTACTGTCCTCTAAGACCTTTAGGTGTTTTGTAGCAACAAAAAATGGTTTACACAGCTTGAATTTGTCCCATACATCTACCCAGCTCCCCCCTGCTTGCTATGCCATCATTCTTAGCAACTGTGTTAATGCCGAGAAACAAAAAATTGTGTGTCCTTGAAGCTCAATGCAGCACACACTGGAGAAATAGTGCCTCACAGGACTCATTGCTGTGACTAATCAGCACCAGTGGTACAAGGCTTACAGGCTTCAGAAGCAGCTTTTCTAAAGCCTTAAGGAAGATGAAAGTATTTTAAATAGGGAAGCAAAAGAGTTGAAAATATGAGCAGGAGTTTATCAGAAAGGGCCAAGGAAGAAATTACAGACTCCAGGCATATTACCCCACTTTGTATGTAGCTTTTGGCCTTAGAATTGGATCCTTTGACCAGGACCACTGTCAGTTTTGTTGTCGTTATATCAATATAGTAGCTTTGCACTTGGTATTTGAGCCCTAGACAGTTAACTTCAGAGTAGAGTCACACTTTTCTCAGGTTGAGAAATCACAGCCAGCTTTTGGAAAAAAATCTTCAGAATTACAGGTGCAAGTGATTTTGGGATTGCTTCAAAACCTGACTCATTCCTAGTTTAAGTCAAGGTTAGTTGGTTGAACAAAACATACAACATTTTCTCAAATGTGCTGTGGGATGTGTGGACAAATCCTCGGTTCTCTAGGAATATCTTATTTTAGTCAGGACTAATTTACTTTAAAAGCATGATTAGAAGCTTTACATAAAATACACCACATGCTCATTTTATTCACCAGCAAATAAAGTGCTCTAGCTTTTCTGGAAATTATGGACTCTCTGGTATTATAAAACTTTCTGACCTCAATGGTATGAACAGTAGTTCTAAATTGCCTTACAATCCCCAACCCCCAAAACCAAACCCAAAACAACCAAAAACAACAACAGAAAAACCAAACCCAGAATTAAAAAGAAACATAAAAAGAATTTAAACACTTTGAGATCATGAAAAAATAGACTAAAACATATGTTAGAAATAACTGGCAAGCTTCAAATCCTTTTAGATTCAGAGATTCAAGCACTTGTGGTTTCATATATTAATCTGAACATTTTTTCAAATTTGGAAATCCCATGAGGACAAGATCTCATGAGATATTCTGTTGTTATGTTTTCCAGTTTGGTTAGACATATGGCACAGCATGAACAACTTTCCTTCTTGTGTTTTTCTCTTACTCAGACATGAAATACATAGTAAAATGATACTTTCTCCAAACTGCAATGCTTAAATAATGTTTTATTCTAATTCCGGTTGTGCTCTGTGGCCTGATCTGGTGTTATTTTCAAGGTGGAAAGACTGATGAGTTGTAGCATGGGATGCACATAGTCCAAAATATTTCATTTTTAAGCAATGTCTGTCACTGAAAGTCACTGATGTTACACATTTGCAGAAGATGAGGGTTTGGCCCTATGCAGAACAGTTCCTTTATGTTTCTTTGAAAGGTCTTGTAACTCTGTTGGTTTTAACCCAAATAGTTAAGGATCAACAATGTGCCTCAGGCTACTTGTTCCCTTCTTTCCATCCTTAAGTTTCAAATGGCTGAGTGATCTCCAAGAATGAAGCAAGGAAAAGAACATTTGACCCACTGAGATCAGTGAAGATAGGATATTCTGCACCTTGCTTTGCTTTCTGGCAGCATTAGTACATTAGTTACATTTAGTGAAAACAATATGCTCTGAATTTTGCTGCAAAGTCAATAAAATTATGCATAAAATGACATCTTTGACGCCCACACTGTATTCACATCCCTTGCTGAATGTTTGGTCTATGCTCAAAGAATTGCATTAATGCAGCTTCTCAATAAAATATTGTAAGAATTTCTCAGCATGGACACAACTATATGTATGGCTTTACCCTGGTCTCTAAAACATTCTCTAAAACATTTTTAAAATTTTTAAAATTCTTAAATGAGCCTAAGGCAGGCCTCTAATATGGGAAATTTCATCTTGGGTTATTAAAATGTTAAAAAAATTATGAGTACATGGAACATGGTTTTCTAATTGACGGTGTTGAACAAATATTACTACACTTACAGATATGTTACGGTAGTTAATGCCAGAATATGTATGGAAAAACCTTCATAGCACCTAATTTTAATACTTTCATTGCAAAAAACATCAAATATTTCCTAGCTAATAGTGATTATTTCACTTATGCATATCAATAAGGTAAGGTCTTTCATACCACACCAGAGAGTAAAATAGTTCTCAAATATTTTTAATGAAAGTAAAATTTCAGTCTCTAAAACAATACTTTCTTTTTTCCTAAAAAAAAAACTTTAAGAAAGTAATAGAAGATTAAAAATAAAAATACCCTTGAATATTTCCTTTCATGAAAACCTGTAGTTCAGTTTTACTAGAAAGGGTTTCTAGCAGCACTGCCTATTCTTGGCCTCACCTCGAGAAGCTGTCAGATTCTCACTTGCTAAATGTTCTCAGAGGTCTCACGGCTTGTTAGTGCGTTGTGTGACTTCACAGGTCTGGCTTTGCAGTGACTACAGACATCATGGTGGCTGTAAATCCCATGTCATGCTTAAATACTTAGAGAGTATCCATGAACTGCTGAACTTGTGATTGCAGCTTTTTCTTTCTTCCAGAAGTTGTCTATGAGAAAGCTTATATTTGGTATTTCTATGACAGAATAGTGGAACACAACCCACAAAGGCTTCAGAGACTTTTCTAAGCAGAAGAATCCTCTCTTCTCCCATATGGCATCTCCAGCTACATTTTCCTGTAGTCAGTTTAAACTATACATTGAGGAGTTCCTGCACTGGTGGAAACTCCACACCACCCTCCATGGTCTGCACAGGATGTATGTTTCTATGATATATAAATATATTTTATTCCAAAGGACTATAAAGAGGCTTGGAAGCATTTATTTGAGCTGCCTGGGAGCAGATGAAGAGTACATTCTTAGTGGAAATGGCATGGGAATGGTCAGATGGAGGAACTTTATTATGAGCCATATGTTAAAAAAGGGACACGCTGGGGTCACTGCAAGGTTTAATTTATGTAAAACAAGGAGGATATGAGAGAAATTCCTATACCTTGCCAGTCAGTGGGTTTACCTTCAAGGATCAGTTTGTCTGTAAAAGAGTGCTATACCCTTTAAGAGAGAAAAAAATAGGACATAGACTGAAAGGAATTTGCGTGCAGTCCTACAAAGTATCCACATTAACACATATGGAGAGGTAAGACTTTCAAAGTCTGGCTCACTTAGCCGTGCTGTTCTTTCCTCTTTTGAAAGCAGAACCCACAATTCCAGAGATTCAGGAAGATCTAAAGAATGTCCATAGTGAATGCTCATTTTCAGTTACATTTAAATAAAATGAAGACTTATGTGACAGGCAGCAGGATATAGTTTCAAACATAAGACATCTTCCTCCCTAGTCTAATATGAATAAAGGCGCACAGAATCATGTATAATAATTCTATTTTTATTACAAAAGCTAAATACCTTGCATTTTCAATGTAATTTCCGAGTCATCTCTGCATTCATTTCTGTTCATTTAAAAAGTGTGTCATTATTGCAAATAAAAAAATTAAACAAAAATTTAAAACCCAGCAAACTGAAACAAAAACAGATGAAACAGATGTATCATTTTGTTTTTTGGACTTATATCTATCCATTTTTCCTGAGGCCTGTAAGCTGGAATCTTTTCTGCTTTAAAATTCTCATAATTTTTTCTTTTATCCTGGCTCCCAATACTTCTTTTCCCAAAAGAGCTGAGCGAACTTATGTTTTCTGCCTTACATTAAATTCCATAAAACCTTCCCCATTGTTAAAAGAACTGTAATCCAGCAAGGCACTGAATCAGAGACTACTTTTTCCTGGCAGAGCAGGCAATATAGTGTTCAGCTTGAAATTAACTCACATTCTTTGATTAAATAACTATATAAGGTTAACTTGTTGGTCTGTAATCTTCTTACTGCCTCCTAAAGCTTGAAATGAACTGAAATGGCCAATCTGAAATAATATCTTTCAACAATGAGAATGAGGAGAAAAAGGGACTATTCATAGATAATTTTTTTTTTTTTTTTTTGCCATGGTGCAATCATATTTTGGTCATTTTTGTGGTTAATATCAACAGTTTTTTCTAGGGACATTCGAACGAAACTCAGGGAAAAAGTAAACATAGATAAAACTGCTATGCATTACTTGGTGATACAGAGCTATACATCATTCATTATATCTTTATAATGCAATACTGTTTGGATGTTTCAGTCTGGAAAGAAGCCCAAGTGTTTCCAGGCACTCTAAGAGAACATGAAATTATGATTGGGGACCATATTTAAGCCACCTACTCTAAATGCTAATTTAGGCATTACTACTAATATAGTGTTTAAATTTAAGAGTGAGATGAGCGATCCAGGCCTGCCAGATCTTGCCTCCACTACAGCTGGTGGGAAAGAAATAGCTGTGACTCCTAATTTGAGCACTGGATGTGGGATTCATCTCACTTAACTTCTCACACATGAAAAATAGTTATTTAAATCTGGGCTGGCAGCCCTTCCTTCAGTGGAGAGATGGAGACACCTCCTCAGTGTCTCTCCTGCTGTTACCTGTTTCAGAAAGCAGTGAATTTTTCACTAGTGCTCCTTTTTCCTATTTGATGAGCTTAGACTTAGAAAAATCACTGCTGCATACATGACCTGAGATGACTACACTTCTGGTGGTCAGTGCAAGCAGAAAGGCGTGGGCATACCATGCCTCCAGCTTCACAGGGTGCTGAGCCAGTGTCTGGGAACATCAGAGGCAAGAGAGTCAGGAGCTGGGGTGACAGCCAGGCTGAAGAGACAGGACCTAGCTGATCCCAGACAATTTAAAAATGAGATGAGAATGGAACTCAGTGAATAGATGCATGAATTTTAAATGATAATTTTAACCCGGTCATTCACATTTTGCATTTAAGGAGTATTTGCAGCATTAATAGAATAATTCCTCTGGAAGTCCTGCCATTTTCACCAAATATTATGAAAACTCCTGCCTATGTGAATCATTTGTGACCTTGTCATCAACTTATACCAGGAGATTAAAGTGCAGGGATGTGAGAAGTCTGCCAGTGTTATCAAAATTCCCCTGGAGATGTTATGACAAAGACACACTGAATAAATAACATTGTTGACTTGTGACGTGTCCAACCCCAGGCCAACACCTGGGCTCTGCCCCACCTCTGCTCCCAGACAACAATGTTTGGCTACAAATGAGAGGGGACATTAGGCTTTTCCAACAAGCCTAACTGTAGTTAGAAACCTGTGGTGAACGGACTGATCGAGGAATTTTCTTACATCCCCAAGTGATTTTTTACCTCACACACATGTGAACAAAGTTCCTAGGTGATAAAATTTTAGGCAAAAGCAAATAATTGAGTATTGTCTCTGAAAAAGGCTTGCGAGCTCTTATGGCATATGCAAGCTGGCAGGTCCTGAGTGACAATTTCTTCCTCCAAAATATACCATGGCTTTAATCTCACATGGATTTCCTTTGCTCTTGCTGGTTCCCAGAGATTAGGTTCTACTTTGGACAAATGAGTTCATGTATCAAAGCTTACTGGAGCCCACAGTTTGCACATCTAATTTTATCAGTCAGATATAAACAAGAATTTTAATGAATAATAATAAATTCAATAAAAATGTAAACAAAGTGCAAAACAGTAAACTGGAGCCAAATACATAAGCAGTAAAAAAAAAAAAGTCAAAGCATAAAAAAGCAATATCCAAAGCCCATAAATCACACATTAGCTTGAGGTCTATTGGTAGTTTAATGTTCACTTGAATTAAGTTCTGAAGGAGTCAGTGGAGGGAATAATCTACATTATTTTAGGGAAGAACTCCGTATAATTGTCCATGTTATGAATGGGTTGTGGCCACATTTCTTTCTTTCAAGCTGCTGAAATAGCATCTCACAATTACTTAATAACAAGAAAGAATAAAAAAACAATTAGAAAGGAAGATGTTGAGACCCTCCTTTTATGAATCACATGATGGAATTCTGGCATATCTTTTTTTGAATTCTTCCAGGTCAATTCTTCCAATGGCCAATAAGATTATGGCTTTTCCTTTGAGAGGCTTTACAATCATATTCCTGTTTCCAACTTTAACATACTCCTCAATCACATGTTTTCTCTTGCTGTTGGATTTTCCCCTTCTCATTTGAGTGTAAATTTGTTGCTAGATAAATAAACAGAATTTTTATTTTGTACTCTATAGAAAGGATGGATTGAAAATTTTAAATTTTATAGTTAAGAGACTCTCAATTTCTGTTGCTTCTATAAACTTGTACTCTATAATTTTCTAATAGTTTTTTTGTAATGTACATGTGAATATTTTTAAAATGCTGTTATATACCTCAATGTGTTATTCTTGTGTCCATTCAATCCTTCCCTAAAATTACAACTGAATAGTTAGCTATAAAAATTTGCAAATTAGTTGACTTTAGTTAACCTATTTTGCTTACAGGGTACAAACAAATGTACTGTCTACAAAGACCTCCCTCCCTGAACATCTACGGTAGTCACTTAAAATGTGGATCCTTCATTAGCAGATTTTGAGTAAAATTCTTACTTTGCTCTGTGTGATGTCACGGACAGTATTTTATGCTGAGAGGCAGCTTTTGAAAATATTTTCTGATTAGCCATAATTGGCATTTTCTCCTGTTGCAAATGTGTGGATGACTGACTTAAGTGAAATCTGAAGGCTCAGTCTGGTACTGTCTCATAACTAAAGCTGTCATTCACATGTACAGTGGAGAATCCACACTCTCCAGATGCAGCAGGATTGTTAACTGCTCTGAATTCACCTCTTGGTAGAGGTAAAGCAACTTATGACAGCTGCAGTTCCTTGATCCCACCGTCTCTGACCATAAGGTAGCAACTTCTAACCTTGGAGTGGCAATAGCATATTTCAAGCTAAAAAACTTTGTAGAGCCTCATTAAACTTTGGGAAGCTCAATACAAGCACAGCTGTCTTACGTTTGTACATTCTGAAGACAGTCTCTAGAAGGCCCCTTTTCAGAAATTTAATCTGTTGTAAATCAGAGTAACAAAAAAAATAGCCTGATAGCTGAAATCAGCTCATACTGAATAGCCCTGAATGGCACTGAGCGTCCTGCCTCAAGAGCCACAGCTGAAAAAGGTAACCAGTGGGTGCAAAAATTTGTGCAGCAGTATCTGGTGTCTGCTCCTATATCTTTCAGGATTTTCTCCTAAGAACTTTTGGAGGAACTTTGTGAGGACTACTACCACTGGGAAAGGATAGCAACAGTGGGCTGAGTTGGCTAGCAAGCTCTAGTCACTTCTAACAAGCTCTGTTCTTGATCCATAGGTGCTTTTCTGTTTGCAGCTAACTCCTGATTTTGAAGGGCCAAGGGCCCACCCAGTAGGTGCTAAGGAGAGTCCTTTATAAATGTCTGTGCAGAAATAGGCATGAAAGGGTGAGGGAAGCTCTGCTGTGCACAGTGTGTGGGTGTGTGGATGGTGACGAAAATTAAGTGCTACAGGCCATGGTTCCTACTGACCACTGGAATTCTTCCTGCTGTACCAGAGTTGAACTCAAACCGAGCTCCTGAGGGAGGATGCAGCCCTGTGTCCTGAGGCTACAGGGATGACTGGGTCCTCTTTCTTGGACTGGGGAAGATGGGCTCCTTCCCTTTAGGAAGTGTTCACCGGAAAAGGGGCTGTGCAATCAAGTAAAGCAGCAATGGGAGATGTTCAGCAGGCAGTGCACAAACAGAGGTGCTCAGAAAAACCCTGACTGAATCTTCTTCAAGAGCATGAAGATCTAACTGTTTTGAGTGAGGAGTAGATGAAGTCTGTGCTTAGCAAAGATTTCCATGATGGTAATGGCTGTAGCTTCTCACACTGGGAGAACAACTCCTGCCCCATATGCAAGTCTGCAGCTACGGTGCAGGTTCAGTGCCCAGGTTCAGATGAAGGCCTGAGAGCTGTGTCCAGTGAAACACCGGAGCAGGCTGAGCCTAAGACTTGCAGCAGCATCAGGAGGAAGCAGAAGTATGAGCTGTGGGAAACTCCCTGCTGCAGGGGATGGACACCACTGCCTCCTGGTCTGAGGTGGTATCTAGGGATGTTTGCATGTTGCCAGGCATTTGGATCCAGGGCACCATTTTGCCAAGATTTGTCTGGTCCTCAGATTATTCCCCTCTGCTGCACTTCCCTGTGGGCATCAGTGATACTTGTAGGGGAAACCTGGACTGTAGTTGGCATGACGTCACATTTGAGGAGAAAGCCAAGGGCACAGGGGCCCAGGTGACATGTCCTTGATTCTTCCAGTGAGGGGGAAGGGCCTGATGAAAAATAAATGGACCCTATGGGTCACCAAATGCTGAACAGCCAGTGTTGGCAAGGGGGATCCTCTTTTACAAGTTTGGGATCCTCTTTTACAAGTTTGGGATCCTCTCTGAGGTAAAAAAGGCCTCCACATGAACAATTGCAGCAAGTACCAAGTGGCAAATGATCTTCGTCAACAGGCCAGCCAGCCTGGGTAGGAGAGCTTTAAACTAGAAATAAAGGAGCAGGCAGGGGAGATGGTGATGACCCACAACCAATTGAAGAGGCATTGGATTGGTAAGAGGGTGCAGAGTAAGGCTGGTGGAAGAGATCTTGAGAACAGGGTAGAAGAAGGGTCCTGAAGAGCTTGTTGATTTTCAAGGATCATTTTTCCCAAGCTCAAGTTTTATCCACCCTGATAAGTGTTCAAGAAAATATGGCAGGGGACCTGCACAAATGATCAAAGAACTTTCTCTGAATTTAAACATCAAAAGCAATTGAACAGAAGCTGGAGGCAAGGATAATGCTTCTCTAGGAGGAATATGACTCAGGACAAATAGAGAGGCACTGTACAATTGTGCAGAGGTGGGGTTGGAAAAGCCAAGGCCCATCTGGGGTTGAATCTGGAAAGGGTCATAGAGTGGTTACAATCTGGAGACTAGCTGAACTGGGTCTCACCATGATAGATAGACACTGCAGAAACAGAAAACGTACGCTCTTGATCTGAAGAGTGGTGGTAAAGAAATAGCTGTAAAAAAATTGTATTCTACTTAGTCATGTTTAGGCTCAGATTTCTTGCACATAAACTCAGATGCACCCATCCCTGGATGCATTTAAATTAGGGGTTGCTTTAGGCTCCAACATGATCAGGATGCAGTAGACAGATACTTTCATAAGATGGTTTACATTTTGCATAGGTTGACTCATCATTTTTCCCACAGACAGGTGGCAGAACCAGATTCATATCCCTGATGCCCACGTTGACTTACAGAAGTCAGGGTGGATATATGTGGGCCTGACTATCTTTAAGCAAGAAACTAAAATTGTAATACCTTTTGGTATTTTGCTTCTGCTATTTTCAGACAAATTCATAAGTATGTGATCATCCTTCAGTCTGAGAAGGATGTGTATAGAAAAATGAGGAAAAGCACAGCAGCAAAAAAAAAAAGAATAAAAAAATTAGTTCTAGGTAGATGGAGCCAAAGAGAATAGAAAATAGCCAAAGAAAATAGAAAATAGTCACCTACAAAAGTGTAACGCCATCTCAATTACCCGTCATCTAAATCTTCCACAGGGAAATGGAAAGCACTTGTCTCCCTCGAGAGGATTATATGTTAAAAGGATGGCAAAGGTGATGATTTCTTCTGCTTTCTCCTACCTGTTTAATCCTGGATAGCACAGCAATAGCCATATTTTGCTGTCAGGACTCTGAAGAGCCTGGCTTTGTCTGTCTTCTGCAGGCCAGCATATCAGACACATGATGAAATATCCATGAGACCCCAAAATGTAGGACTCCCAATGTGAGCAGAAGGCTTGGCATGTAGAAGAGTCTAAGAACAAAGCAGCCAACATCCTTTCTCCAGAGACAAAACACATTTTGTCTGTGACATTCTTAGTCTCCATCTGCTCAGGAGAGGGAAAGTTTCCCATATGGTGCTGCACTGGGCTAGTGAGTCACTCTATTGACTCACTCCACAAAATGAACAATTAAATGTTAAGTAACTTAAGCTGGCTTTAATGGATACAGCATATGTATACTTCATGAATGTTAAATATGTAAACTATTTTTATGTCACCCCTTTTTGTGTTTATGGTACTACATTGATTACTGATTGATTCCTAATTGTTTATTAATTGAAGTTATAGTTCTCTGAATAACTTGCATTTTGAATTATCGGTTTAGAATCAAAATAAGAAGTGCATCTGTTTCTGCCATGTCACACTATATTTTACATTTTTTCATACTATTTTCAGTAATAACTTGAGTCAAGCACATGTTAGGTAGTTAAGATATTACTGGTTTAGATCGAATGTGAAAGCTTACATATTAGATCTAGAGAAAAGTATTACTGACTCACAGCAAGTCTTGTTCATGTATCACAAATGCTTTCTGTGTTTTAAGAGAACATTGATTTTAAAAAGATCTTTGATAATGGGTACAGTTCATAAGACAATTTATTATGAGATGATCAGATCAAGGCTAAACAACTGATGCCTTTCCTCATAGACTGCCAGGCTCATGATGCTAAGGATCTGCAGGAAACAGCAGGACAAGACAGATTTGAGGGGAAAAATTCTGTTTCTGACAAGGATGTGGAACCGAAAGATGATTAGCAAAGTTAGATGATTCCAGAGTTATGTCATGTGTAACAGTGACAGCAAGTTTCAAATAACAAAGAAAAAAAGGCTTGTCCAGGATTTCTGGGGAAAACAGTTATGATACTCTTTGGCTCTGGGATGTTTTAGTGTGTTTCCTTACACAATGGCAATGTCTCTGTCTGAATTACATCCATCCAACCCCTGAAGTTTGGTGTCAGTGGTGAATGGACATAGGAAGTAGTGAGATTTTCTTGACTATTAAGTTTTCAGTCATTTCCCCCCTCACTTCCTTGATAGCTGCTCCTAAAGCTGAGCAGTGCTGGGTATAGACCCCTTTTCAGGGTGGTATTGGAGGGATTGTCAAGCATGGAGGCTCGTGGCCTTCATGTGCATCGCAGGGATGCTCACCAAGGCTTGTTTCACCAGTTTGGCAGGATCCCAGCCAACACTGTCCCTCAGGCTGGGCTGGGCATGCCTGTTACTGAGGATGGGCTCCAGCTGCATCCCTAGAAGAGATCTTGGCCAGTTCTGGAGCACACAAGCAGTCAGTGTAGACACATGCATTGAAATAAATCCAACTAACCATGCACAGCTTCAGCAGGCGAGGTAAACAAAGCAACAACCTGATTCAAGTCTGGAAATTTCTCTCCTCCTCTCACAAAATAATCCGCAAGCAGTGGAGCAAGGTCAGTCATTCTCCTGTGCCACCACTGCTTAAGAAAACACTTGACATACCTTACCTACTCAGGAAGATAATTTTTTTTTGTCTTTACAAAGAACTTACAGACTTTGCCTGTCCAATGCAGAGGTGTGCAGAAGGCTCTGTTGTACCCTCTGTATCAACAAAAATCATGAGGAACTGCTGGGGAAAAAAAGGAGTTAATTGGGTTGTGAGGTCACCTGTATTTAGTGGATGCTTTGCTACAGCTTTTTAGTAAGGGATTGCAGAATTTGGGCTGGGTCAGTGTTTAAGAGAATGGTTAGTTGGTTTGAACTTGAGATAAAAATCTGATGTGATACAGCCGATTTACAGGAATATTTAGAAACTGTATCTTGGGGAAGCTTGGGGAAGGAGGGAAAAAACTACTTTCCTCCTGACTCAAGACCTGAGAGCAAATAAGGGAATTTAACAAAAATGACCAAAAAACCCCTGACCTTTTTTTATTAAATGAGCATTTGTGGCATCCCACCCTTAAGCAGAAGTGAACCTCCAAGATTCATAGAAGATCATGGTTGAAAGGAATGAAAAAAGTTAAGAGTGTCTGCCAAAGCCTTCAAAGTTTTGTTAGTAAATTATACACTTGGCATGGAAATTGTTATAAGTCAGTTCCTTATATCCTAGTATAAGCACACAGCAGAGGTTTTCAAATAAAGGGGTAGGGTGAAAGGGTAGAGAGAGAGTGAGACGAATTAAAGAGGAGGAGAAATGAAGAAATGAAGGAAGAAAGGAAGATCATTGGTACTGGCTCCAGCATCGATCCAGCTGAAAGAGTGTCAAAGGTCCTGGGGCACACATGTTCCGGGGCTTCTTGGGTACCTTATCATAAATCAGTTTTCTCTGCCCTGGAGATAAGTTGCTTGCTCTCTATGTAAATTAGTTATCATGTGCGGTCCATTCCTCTAGACCTTTCTGGAAATAGACCAGAGGACTTCAGTGGTGCTTGGTGGTCTTGGTTGCCCTCTCCTGCATTGGTTTTTGTCAACAGCCCATGCCTGATTCTCAGCCTCATTCTTGCTCTTGCACAGTACTGAACAGTGCTTATCTCCAGAAGTCAGAACAGGGAAGTGTTGCCCTACCTCTGTATGGCCCCTTCTCCAGCCACACCCTCCTTTCGCACAGCTCTTAATTACCAGCCACTCCTTGTTGGCTCCAGTCTCCGTAGCTATCTGGCTGTTGGTGTTTGACACATGCACATTAGTGCCTTCAGCTTCTAGGCTTCTGCAGCACTCAAAGTTTTTCAGAAATCTAAAATGACATAGCTGTTGCATTCAAAACATCTTTTTAATCTATATAAAATTTGAAATAATTTCATTTAAAATCTTAAAATTAAATTTAATTTAAAACATTAAGCAACTGTAATTCCAGTATACCTAGAGTGTAGGCAGTACACGTGTCTGTAATCCCCTTGGGCTATTTCGGGCTATATATATGTGGATGTAATTTTTTCCTGTTTTTTTTTAATGTAAATGTCGTTTCTTAAATAACTGAATTATAGAATTTGAAGATTCTCTGATCTCAAAGTCATCCTTCTTTTTTGTACTAGTCACAAATATTAAAGCTTTCTACCTTCAACGTTTTCCCTTTTTATAAAAGTATTCATATATGTATATATATGTATATATGTATATGTATACATACATATGTATATGTATATATACACACATATATATACACACATATATATAATATATGTATATATACACACATATGTATAAATACTCTAGTATGCAGGACAGCTCCATTTGGAACACAAATATATCTGTCATTCCAAGGAAGAATTTTCACTTTGGTTCATAAACATACCTAACACTCCTTCCTTTGTAATGAAAATTATACACAGTGTAGTTCTTAAAGAAATAAATAAATGCAGTTTTGGTGAATAAACCACTAAAATGGAATAAATTTTTTTTCCAGCTATTTTGAATAATGGAAGGGAGATACTATAACACCTTTTTTGTTTTTCCTTGAAGTTTCAACATTTCCATAACTTGCACGTCTTTAAGAATATGCAGTAGCTTCTCTCAGCATTGCTGGTGGGTCTCCTTAGGATTTCTCCTCCTGAGCACCCGGATTCTTGGTAAAGTAACAACACAAAGTTCTGTATTTTAAGGTTGTGCCTGTGTATGTGTGCTTGGGCTGTTGCACACGCGTGCGCCGTTCGGTGGTGGTGCATCAGTTGGTTCCTGCCAGCACTGGGACTGTGGTACAGGTGGTTGGGAATCAGCCGTGGGCTCACGGCCCCCTGCCAGAGCCAAGTCCTGGAACCCACCTTGTCTTCAGTGTCCTGGTCCCCCTGGACCTGGCAGCCTCCTCACACACCCTTCCCCAGCCTCCTCCAGTAAGAGGATCTAAAATATCTCGAGGAAATTACTGGATATTGTGGACAAAGCATCTGGATTTCACTACCTCGTGCCCTCTCTTTGTCTCTTTAGTGAGATTTATTGAGGTATTTATTGAGGAATTTATTTCTGCTGAAAAAGTGGCATGTCAAGGTGATTTTTTTGGTTGTAGTTACTTAATTTAAACTCAATACACAGATTTTATTGTCAACAACATTGGATTCCTATCTATATGTAGAGAAAGTTTTTGTTCAGAATATCTGACACTCACGCTTCCACCCTCCTCACTCCAATCAGAAGGATTTTGTGGGACTCCAAAAAGCTGCTCATCACCAGAAAGTACTTCCAATTTCATACTTATATCAACTTACATAAGGTTCAAGTCAGAAAAATTGAATAAAATATTGGAATAATGAGAGCTGTTTAATTCACAAAACTCTTTATGTCCCAGAAAGTTAGTTACAGGAGTTCTAACTTATACTTTTATTTAAATAAAGCATGCAATGGGGGAAAAATAAAAAGCAAACACGACAAAAAAATCCAAATCCAAAACTGTTCCCTCCTGCTAAACAACTTTGACTCTTTTTAATACCAGCCTGTCTGTTTTAATGCTGTCTTTCTCTGTTTCAAATGAGTAGAGATAAAAGGGGATAGTGTTCCTCTAGTGTCACACAGGCTCACACTTTGTGACAGTCAAGGTGTGCAAACTTGTGATCAGAGATTGAGAGGATGAAGGGAAAACAATCCTTGAAAGCTGTCTGTTTAAACCAGCAAACCCTTCCCTTATATTTTGATGAGATTTTGGGCTGTGCACCTTGTGCACCAGATGGGGACATTTTTTTGTTTGCTAGGTTTTGGTAATTTTTTCTGTTTTCCTATCAGGTTTCAGGTTTCTGTGTAACAACCTTTGCCTCCAATTAAAAAAAATCCAAACACCTGACCCAGGCTACACTTTAGGAGGTCTGTTTGGCGGGAAGTGAGTGCTGGAATGTTTCAGCTTTCAAAACTGTAAAGATTCAGATTTATAGTCAGTCTGTTTATACTCTATCATATCATGTGTGGTAGCATAGGATATCAAAGCAAGAAAGCCTACAGGGCTACCACCATTTGAAATGAAAAATAGTTCTTATGTATGGCATAATGCAACACAGATGGAAAGTTGTGCTTTTCTGTTTTACCGTTTCTGTACATTACTCAGGCAATAAATACTGGACAAATCAAGCAGTCATTTCTAAGGCTCTATATAACCTGTTTTACCAGTATCAGCTGCTATAGTTTTATATTCCCTAGAGAAAAACTGCCTGGATTCCCAAGTTTTATAAGGCATTTCAAGGAGACCTCACAAATAAAAACGGATGGAAAATATGTCCTGCCTTTTAATAACTGTATCGTTAATTCTGCATTTTCATATGACAATCAAAGCTCTCTCTGGTGTATTGAAGCATCATCATTCTTCAAAGCAGCATTCAGTTAATGACCATTATTGCTTATTTCATCAGCTGTGAGTTTTGCATCATTATTTCAACAGCACAACAGAAATACACCGTAACTGAGTCACTTCAGGTCTGGGCTTCACAAACTGAGAAGGGTTATCCTGCACCCAGTGTAGCAGATGTGCTCTGTGAAGGTGGCCACAAAGGATTCACAAAGCATGTTTGCAAAGCCAAGTGTAATAATTAAAGCAGTGCCTGGGCAGTGTGGGATATAGGTTTCAGGAGCACTTTTACTCTGATCCGAAACACCTGAGGTATGGTGTGCCTCAGGATAAGAAAGTCTCCCACCCTCTCTCCATCACCTCTGCTTGGGGTTGGAAACCACAGACAAGGGACCAGATTCCCCACAACTGTTCAGCACCTGTCCTGACCCTGGGCTGTTGTGTTGGCAAACTTGCAGGTTAGTTTTGATGGATGTTTGTCTATTGCTCAACTGAAAAAGAGCTGCAGGTGAAAGAAAATCACCTTTCTCCAGAGCGGGCATGTCTGACTATGGAAAGGTCTTTAAAATTAAGGGCACGATATCTTTCAGGAAAGAGAGACACCCTCAAAATAAGTATTGAGCAATCTGTGAGGCTCACAACCGCACTTTGCACAGCAATGGGAAGCAGTAGTATCAGTATCTCTTCTGTGGCTTTTGTATTCTATCACAGCAACTAAATGCTAGCCCCACAACATGGAAAATAAACTTTCCCTGAGTCCTTTAGGACTTCAAATCTTATCATCCATATCCATCAAGGTAATTACAATGTTTTTTCTTTTTTAGAAGTATCAAGGATGAAGTTGTAATAACAAGCAGATAATAAAAGGAAAAAGGAAAAAGTTCTCTTAGCAATATCTGTTTAAATAGAAGAAATAATTACATATGTGTGTGCAAGATTTTGTTTGTAGACTGGGGAAAAAAAGACCTGATATTTGTAAAAACAAAGTCATAGCAATTTTAGTCATATCAATCTTCCCCTTCCATGACACAAGCTGACCTCTGTCCACCTGGGCTTGTCCACCTCCCCATTTAGCAGCTGTCATATCATTTCTGAAGTCAGTTCTGGGTGGAGGAACAAAGAACAATTTCAACATCTGGTAACAATCTTTCCCCTCAAAATAATTTCTGGTGAGACAGAAAGTAGTTTTGGTCATTGCTATATCACTGTGTGATATTTTCAATATTTTTTTTTAACCAACAGAACTTACAGTGATTCAGTTTGGAGTGGTCAAAGGCTAATCAGTGAGTCTTTAGGGTTTTCTGTTTGTTAACATTCTTCATATAACAGCTATTAATTGTTCACTATTTTCAAAACTATGTATTCCTTATGTAGCACCTGTCACTTATTATTGTTAATTAAATTTTTAGAATGGTTGGAAATGTCTTTTCAACGGATTTCCAGAATATAAATTTTAAAACATTCATAAAATCATAGAATGATAGAATCATTAAGGTTGGGAAAGACCTGTGAGATTATTGAGTTCAGCCATTAACCCAGCACTCTCAAGTCCCCAAGTGTCCTATCTACACGTTTTTTGAGCACTTACAGGGGTAGCGATTCCACCGCTTCCCTAGGCAGCGTGTTTCAATGTTTGACAACTTCTCGCTGAATAATTTTTTCCTAATATCTAATCTAAACCTTCTCTGGCACAACTTGAGGCCATTTTCTCTTGTTCTAAAATATTAAAACAAAAGGGAAAAAGAAGGTAAAACAAACAAACAAAAACCCCCAAACAAACAAATAAAAGAACAACCCCCCTCCCAAAAAAACCCCAAAAAACCTACCAAAAAAATCTCACCACTTGAATTGCATATTGAGTCAAGGATTTTGGTTGGGGGTTTTTTATTTGGTTGGTTTGGTTTGGTCTTTTGTTTGTTTCTTCTAAGTGTTTATTTGGGTTTTTTTAAGATAGACTGTAAGATTGTACTTCAGGCAACTTCATATCCAAGGGTGTGTATATAAATAAAACCAGCTTTACTTAAAATCAAAAAGAAGCTGGTAGATAATTGGGTGTGGCCACAATGGTTACAGCTAAACTAATAAACCAAACCAGGCCAGCACATGGACCTGAGCACAGAATGAATGAAACCGTTCATACTGTGAAATGCTTGGTACAGTTTTGGTCTCAGCTACCATGGGGACAACCTGGGAGCCAATTCAGGCTGGAAAACACTCTCCATGAGCGTTTTGTGGAAGGATTAAGAGAGTTAAACTGTACAGATATGAGTCTTTCCATACCATTTGTGCAAGAGCAGTCCCAGGATGTTTTATTTACCCCTACAAATGCAGTCAGTGGTGACAGGGTTAAAGGGATGGGGGAGAGGTTTAGTAGGAAACTGTTGTGCCAGAGAAGCTTGTTGCACTTCAACGTCCACTAAACCCACCATTGGTTTAACGTCAAAATACTAAGTACCCTTTTGGGAATGCAAATTCCAGGAAATTCAGATCCTCTTTTTGTTCACAGTTGGAGACATTTTGAAAGAGATTCAGGTTCCCCAGTACAAAGAATTAATTCAGTCTTAGTCAGCTCATCTGGACTCAGACATTTTCAGCCCTAGGTTTAAAGTTTCCTTTCCCGACGTTTGAAAGAGAGCATTACTATTTTGCTTTAATTTATGTAAAGGAGTGGTTTTATTGTTGTGGTCTGCTATTTTATTACAATAGCAAAAACATTTCAGAAAAAATCACTTATTTTTTCCAAGCTCCAGTAGTTTTTATAAGCAAAAACCCCTATAAATGATGTCTGACAAAAAAACTTGACATGAATGAGGTTGTATGAGGCCCTTCCCAATGAGGTACTGAGCAGCCTTGTGAAAGTTGGGCCAGATGGCTTCATTAGGGATAAACAAAAAGTGAAGACTGAGCAAGCAGTAAGAACCATTTAAGGACTATGGAGAGACTTTGACCTCTGGACCACCTCGGACAGAGAAAAAAGTTGGGGTTTTTTTGTCAGAAATCATTCTATGACTCAGAGGAATACATGATCATGAGAGATACTCTTACCTAGGGCCTTACTATGCCTTTGTGACTTTTAAAGATTTCTTAAAATAAGAAACGGTTTTTTTCTCTTTCTGTGTCTCAACTCCTTCTTTGGGAAAAAAATCTCTTTCAGTCTCATCCTTACATCATTCTGTCCTAATGCATCCCAGCTGGAGGGACTTTCCCTTCATAATCATAATTTTCCCCAGTTTGAGACAGATCCACTACCCCTTCTTGACCTGCACTTCTCCTGCTTTAGCTGAGGGTAGAGTCAGCACAGGATTTGGGCAGCCCTCATCTTGCCAATGCTGCAGTGCTAACCTTATAAACTTCCTGAGGCCCCAGAACAACACCCAGAGCTCAGAATTTGCCAAAAGAGAAACCATCAAAAAACAATAATAGAAATTCTGCACATTGAATGAGGTTCACTTCACTGCTAATGAAGAGAAATATTCAGCACAGAGGGGTAAAATTCCTCACCTTTCCAATCTTTGAATACCTCCTGTAAGGACCTTAGGCAGTCAGTGGTATCTCTGGTAGTTCAACACCTTGTTTTGAGGGAAGACAAATCTACAGCTGCTACAGACCACAGACCTTTGTTTCTAAAATTACTGCTTTGCATCCTTTTTTGTGCAGTTTACACAGAAAACCCTTCAGGTAATAGGTATCAGCATTCCCTGCAGTAGAGACCAAATATCTGGATTACTTCTGGATCAGACTCCCAGGCTGAAGCATTAGCCTTTTCTATTGCTCACTTCTAGCCTCTTCCACATGCTGTGAATGTTTTACCATTTGGAAGAACAGTCCCATTGGAAGATCAGGAAGATGCCCTGCTACAACCAAGAGTGTAAATTTTCTCCAGGGAATGAGGAGGTGAGCATCAGCCCCTTCTTGATGAGACATTTTAAAATGTCATACACAAGGTGACTTTTACAAATGTTCATCATAATTTGGAATCAAATTCTTTGCTCAAAACCAGGAATAAAATGGATTTGCATGTAGGCCATGATTCTCTTAGATGAATTTTTCAATTTCTGGTGTAAGACAAAACGATCCCCCACCTGTTTGGGGTTTTTTTGTTTTGTTTTGAGTTTTTTTGGTGGGGGGAGGGTTTTTTGTGGTTTTTTTTTTCAGTTTGTTTGTTTGGGTTATTTTGTTTGGTTGGTTTTCATTTGGGTTTGGGGTTTTGTTTTTTTGTTTCTTTGTTTTATTTTTTGGGGGGATTTGTGAGGGGTTTTTTTGTGGAAGGTGAGGTATTCTGAGAGCACAGCTGAGGAGGAGGAGAGGCAAGGACGGATTCAGCTTGGGTGCAGTATCAGCTCATCAGCTCAGCCAAGTACACGAGCACTGGCATATGAGTAAGATGCTACAATCTGAATGTTGACACATGGTCAAATATTTCTCAGTAGCCCTAGTGTGATGTTTAAAGATTCCTTTGTGGCTAACGTCTAGTAAAAGGATGCATTGCTTGGCTAGAACAAAGAGTGTTACACTACAGACAGAAATGGAACCTGTCCAAGCACTCCTGTTGTGCCGCACAAAGCAGCATCACTCTTAGTCTGTGCCATTTTCTCTTGTGAGGGAAAAGACTTTTCCTGATACAGGGGCTGCAGTAAACTGTGCCGATAATGGAACAGCAGAGAGAATTCACAATAAATTTTTGGCTAAGCTTTGGGCTGTGAAAACGGCTTAGTTGGGTTTAGGACAAGTTTCATTCCCTGCAGTGGGTCTTGTGCCAGCCTTATTACTGCACTGCCATGTGGAAAATACTGGAAATAAAAAGACTGATCCTTTGAAAAATGCTTTAGTGGACTTGATGAGACAGAATAAAAGAAGGGACAAGTTATGATGGATAGGGATAGGGGTTGCTTGCTGACTTGCCTGCAGGTCATTCCCAAATCAGTTAGAACAGCTGCAGAGGGGAAAAAAGCAAGTTAAAAATAAACAAAACAGATTTGCACCCATTACAATCACTGCCTTTGCCAGTCTTTGCACTGAAGCCTGGCTTCCTGGAGTGAAAGAAGAAAGACTTCAAAATTCACAAAGGAATATTAACAGAAGTAATAGATGAACTTAGGAAAGAAAAACGACCTAGATGAATACAACTTGCTTTTGGTGTGAACAGATGGGTCATGGAATAGTCTGAGGGGTAACTAATGGGACATTGATGCTTAATTGAACAAAATAGACAATTAGTAGCTAAAGAAAAATCTGGGGAACAGTAAATAATGTTAAGAGAAGGCCAGTTCTACAGAGTGATCTGAGATTCATTATAAATAGTACTTAGCAACTCAGATTTTAATATATCAACTAAAAGGAAATTGGTCACATTTATAGGGCAAGATTCTATTTTAGCCATCAGTGATGCTGCAGATGATACAGGGTCACAGTAGCCAATCAACTGAGCACCCATTTCCAGCACTATTAAGTGTAGAAAGACCCCATGGGAACTTTTGAAGTGGAAACAAGGAAAATGATAAAACAGTAGTAGTGTGGCTCTCCTTGGCATTAATGAGAGGATTACTGTGAATTCTGGTGTCTGTGCTAAAAGTTATTAGAAAAGGCTGATAAGAGTGATTAGAGCAAGTCAGATTACGGAAAAACATGTTTTCAGCTGGAGGATTGAAAAGTTTTATTTCTTTAGTGTATCCACAGGAGGACTGAAAGGTGATTTGTTTGTAACGTATAAGTACTGCCTTTGAGAGATTGTTTTTGAGAGAAAAAGGCTCTTCATCCCAACAGACAACATACAATTTAGTAGTTATAAATGACATGAAAGTTTGTATAAAAATACCTTCTTACAACAGTTAATTTTATAGGCATTTCACGCATTCGTCATCACTTAAGATCCTCAAATAAAGACTGGATAGCTTTCAAAAAGACAGCTGCTCTAGCTCAACCAGGAATTATGGGCTTTATTCAGGTATTGCTAAGCAGTATTCTCCATCCTGTGTTGTGCTGTAGGTCAGAGGTAGCAGGGATAGCAGTAATTTCTGACCTTAAACAGAGGTCAGCATTGGAAAAGTTCCAAGTACAGTGCAAATATACATATGGTAGCAATTTCTAAGAATTATCAAACTGTCAGTTGTGCATAACAAGCATCTGTCTCCATTGGATTTGGATAACTTTTTAAGGACTTCATTTTCATTATTTTGAACCTCAGAGATGCAGAATGAGAATCCAGCTGTATTTTGCAATGAATAGTTCTACTCTGCTAAAAAGAGAGTGATCCATACTTTGCCTTTCTGCAGAATTACACAAGTTCTCCATCAAGTACATTTCTCACATTATTACATGAAATCCCTTGACTAGCCCTTGCAGGCTCAGGAACGAAGCAGTCTTTAAAAACCCTTAGGAAAAAAAGGAAACCTGGATCCCTCTGCTTTTTATTAGTTGGAAGGGAAAAGCATTCTCTTGTCAATCCATCAAGAACCATGATTTAAGCATTAGCTGTTAAACCAAGTAATGACATGGGCGTAGGTGATTATGTGCTTGCAAGCACCACATGCTCATCGTTAAATGTAAGGACATACCTAAGGAGCTGTGTAATCTAAATAGCACCATGTCCTTATGACCATCCAGTAGCCCTGTTTCTTTCACATTTGATTTTATTTTTTAATAATGCTGATGCCGGAGGTGCTACTTAAGAAGTTCAGAGAGGCAAGAGCAGCGAGTTCCATCAGCTTTATAATAAATGGGTGTGTAAGAGGAAACCAGCCAAAGGGCAAGCATTTGGAGGTGAGATATTGAGTACACCTGCTCCTCCCTCAGCACACTTGTGATTAAACATTTTACTTAGTATGTGAACTGAAATGTGTTATGTTAAACTGGGGTCAGAAGGCACCATGTAATTATGGTTGTTATTAATACTACAGAGGCCAAACCAGATAGAAATCATATTGGGAATGACTATGTGTAACTGCAAGAAGGGGCAAATCTCCTTGGGGAAGGAATTGCATTTTGTGTGGAGGTGATAAAGAATGTTTTACTGGAATTCTCCAAATCTATAATAGTTATGTTTCTCTTCAGGAAATCATTAATCCCTGTGTTCTTCTTTAAACTTCTGCTAGTGAAACACAAAAATAAATGGGAAAAAAACCCCAAATCAGCAAGTCCAAATCAGCATTCATTAGTATATTCTGATTTCTTGACATGATCTGAATATTTTTATGTGAGTCTATGCTGAAGTGTTCCTTCATTTCCTAAAAAGTTTTGCACTTTTCCTTGAGAAATACCTACAGTGTTTCTCACCTCAGGGCTGAATGACCCATGACTGTTGCGCGTGAAGACAGATGATGGAACACACACACACACACAATCACTCCAAGTCATGCAATTGTTCTGTGCTTAAGCATCTTTAATAATCCTCAATCATTTCCTGATACAAATTTAAATATTTGGTCCATTTTTTTAAAAGCAATTCATGGAACAAGGCTTAAAGATAAAATTTCACACATTTTTTACTACAACAGCTGCACAATTTGGAGGCAGTGCTGCTCACAAAGTGCAGAAGAATGGGAATGAATGTCCTGGTGTAGTGTGGTTTAACCCCAGCAGATAGTTAAGCACCAGCAAGCTGCTCTCTTTCACCTGAAAAATAGTGAGCTGAGGTACAGGCAGTTCACTAGGTAAAGCAAAATCACACAAACAAAATTGATAAGGAATTAATTCAGTACTTCCCACCAGAAGGGAGGTAGTCAGTAACCTCCAGGATAGTAGGGCTTCACCACCCGTAATAGTGACTTGTGAAGACAAATGCCAATGCTCTGAACATTCCCAGCTTCCTTCTTCTTCCTCCAGGTTTTACTGCTGAGCACAGCATCACGTGGTGTGGGATAATGGCTTGGTCAGCTGGGGACAGCTGCCTCAGCTGTCTCTCCACCAGTCTCTTGTGCACCCCCAGCCTACTACCTGTTGAGGAAGTGTAAAGAGAAAAAAAAGCCTTCATTCTGTGCAAGCACTGCTCAGCAATAACTAAGTATACCTGTATTAACAACGCTGTTTTCAGTACAAATCCAAACCATAGCCCCATACCAGCTACTGTCAAGAACAGCAATTCTATCCTCTTGGAAAAGCTCAATACATTCTTTCTTTTTGGATGTAATCATTGGATTATGATTTTTAATATAAAATTAGTGTTTGTACATGAATATATATGTACAAGCTGTTAATATTTAAAAGAAGACTAAACTCTCAAAGTAAATCGAGTATATTCAGAAGCAATAACTAAAGCTCTCGATGAATAAGGTAAATAAGTGCAACTGCTCCCAGCACACTATTTTAGTGCATCTAAGTGAAGCAATTCTGGTTTCTTACTAGAAGCTTTTTTTCAAAGTTCAGGGACACGTTCTGAGTACATTTCTATTTTACTGGCTTTATTTATCTTGATCAGCACTTTACACCACAGGACAATTACTGTAAGGGGTGAGATGCCAGACTTTTATCCTGTAAGAAGTAGTAATTATTATACAGAAAGGCAAGTATAAAATATGGTATATATTAGACCCCATGTAAAAGTTCACATCCTGAATCTTTCTGTCCCTGACTTTAAAAGAAAGGACACTGTAATTAATTTTGACTGTTGAGCAGCCTAGTTACTGGAATCAGAAAAGGAATTTTAAAAAATATTTTACCTAAGTTTGACTTTAACAATTCACTGTCTACAGTCTAATTGCACAATTTATAATTTAAAATATATTTGTTGGTTTTGAAGGCTAGCATTTTTTAATTAATTGAAAGGTCACTTGCACATGTACCATAAGATAGGTTTTGATGCCTACAGTCAGTCCCATAGGTTGATAGAAAGGCTTAAGTTGCTTAAAATTTTGTGACTTTACCTGTTTGCAATTAAAATTTTCCCTGCCAGGTATCTGTCACAGTTTGATTTTACAATAAAAAAACAACCAACCAACCAACCAACCAACAAAACCCTCGAACTGTTAAAACAAGAAAGCAGTTTCTTCCAGTGACATATACTGTGTTTTTATATAAAGTTCTTCACATGACTGTTTAAACTGAAAAACCTGCATAGTGCTTGGCTTCGAATAGGACTGGAAAATTGTAAGGCTGTTGTATTTGTGTCAAAGGTGTGTCTTTATTCCTCCTGTCATAATTATTCCAGGTAAAGCAGGTTTTAGATTTCAAGTTTTAAACCAGCTATTCTTAGTTAACTAATGCTCTGCAGAGCATATAAAAGTCTTAACATACCATCCAGAATTAAGTACAGAAAGTTGCAATACAATCTCAGAGTTGCAAAAATACCAAATATACAGGAGTTATGCAGTGCCAGAATTGAGCTGACACACAGAATTAGCAGTTGCCTTTTGCTTATATAATGATCTTTAATTCCATAACACTCTATTTTTTTCTTTTGGGCAAATTTTAAAACACAGAGGAAAAGCAAATCAAAACAGAATAAACATTTAGCTTTTCTAATCATTCTTCTTGCTAAGGTTAGCAGTGTCCTTTTGTATGAATCCCCTACAATCTTTTGTCACACTCCCACCATATGAACTTTTACTCCTCAAATTTCACAAACAAGTAAAATAGGACAGTCTGTCACATACAGCTGTGGTATCCTCACTAAAGAACATGAAAAGTCATGGAACTGTCCTGGAGGGTCGAAGTCCTGACTAATCTATTGGCCTTCTATGTGGAGTGACTGTGTCAGTGGACAAGGGATGTCATCTACAGATTTCTGTAGGGCTCTTGATACAGTCCCCCACAACACTCTTGCCTCTAAACTGGAGAGATATGAGTTAGATGGATGGGTTTTTAGATGGATAAGGAACTGACTGACCATGTCCAAAGGGTGACACTTAACGGTTCAATATCCAGGTGAAAAGTAGTAATGAAGGGGATGTGTCTCAGGAGTCCATACTGGGACCATTACTACTTAATATCTTCATCAATTTCATAGACGGGGGATTGAGTGCACCCTCAGCAAGGCTGCAGATGACACCAAGCTGAGCAGTGCAGTTGATTTGCCAGAGGGAAGGGATGCCATCTACAGGGTCCTTAATTGGCTTGAGGAGTGGGCCCATGCAAACCTGAAGAAAACCAACGAAGCCAAGTGTAAGGTCCTGAACCCTTGCTGGGACAATCCCCAATGTCAATAGAGACTGGGGATGAATTGACTGAGAGCAGCCTTCACTCCATTACGTAACTCTTTCCATGATCCACTTAAACCAGATCTTCTTAGACAGAGGTGTAACCATAATTATGTTGTTCTTATGATGCATCTGAATACCAAAACAGGGATTTAGAATTAATCTCACCAAAAATTCACTATGCCACTAGTGTTCCATGAACATTAGACTGCTAGACAGCACAATAAATACAGAAAATATCTTATGCAAGTAAATATTCAAAAAAATTCACAAATCAGCATACTTACTGCCAGAAACCAAGCAATCCCCTCAATAAAACCAATATCTGGCATTTAGTTGAGCTTTCAGATAATACTGCATCTATTTTTTGGAAACAGTAACAATACCCAATTTACCAAGAAAAAAAAACCTCTTAGAAGGTGGTTACTTCTCTTGTGAAATAATTTTTAATTTAGTACAAGGTGTTCATCTCGTCATATGGGCTTGCTGCTAGGAAAGAAAGACTTCAACAGCTGCACACACCTGTGGATGATAGCACAGCTGATAATGGTGAAATCTACATGGAAAATAATTAGGCAATTTTAATTTACACTGAAAAAAATTATGGTTTTAAAATAGTATTATGACAAATCCCTCCTCTAAAACATCTATGTTTAAATAACCTTCTTCTCTAAAATCTCTAAAATCACTGTCATTGAAACTTCTAATAGAGATATTAAGTAGAAGTAAGTCTTGTCTAAAATGCTGTCACCCTATACGGTTGAAACTGAAGAGTCATTCTTGTGACTGTTGGCGTGAATTCTTAATGAATAAATGACATCAGTGCAGGGATGAACTGTGTATCTGCAGGTTGGAAAAGAGGGTGGAACCAGCAGCTGAAGGAGGTTAGGTTGTTACAGACCCATGTTGCTTCCAACAACTTCATTGCTTCTAAATTCTGAAATCTGCTGTTTCTTCCTGAAAGATGGTGAAGGGGATGTATGGCCCAAAACATGTCTGCTGCTGCCAGCAATATCAGCTGGAAATTCCCTCTTCCTGCAGAATGGCCAATATTGTACACAGTAGAAGAAATGAAACCATAATGCTTGCTTCTGTGAAGGTATTATTTTATTTTCACCCTCCTATTCCTGTTCCAGACACCATATGAGCATTTTGTGTGGCTATATTTGTGATACTCTTGCATCTGGGTACAAGCCTAAGTTCGGAAGTGTAACAAACAACCCTGCCTGGCAAGAGTTTTTGTTATATCACAACAACACAAGGTTTTAAAAGCATGATGGAATAGTACTGTGTTTTGATTTAGGGTGAGTAAAAGGTTGATAACACACCAGTGTTTTAATTGTTGCTGAGCAGGACTCGCACTGAGACAAGGACTTTTCAGCTTCTCATGCTTCCTTACCAGTGAGGAGTCTGGGGGTACAAGAGGAACTGGGAGGTGGCACAACCAGGACAACTGACCCTGACTGACCAAAGGGATATTCCCTACCACATGGCATCATGCTGAACAACAAAACTGAGGGGAGCTGGCTGAGGGGTGATGGCCCTCTGCTCAGGGACTGGTTGGGCATTGGTCAGTGGCTGGTGAGGAATTGCACTTTGCATCACTTGTTTTGTGTATTCTCTTATTATTATTTTCCCTTCATTTTTTCTCCTATTAAACTATCTTTATCTCAACCCATGAATTTTACCTTTTTTCTGATTCTCTTCCCCATCCCGCTGGAGGGGAGTGAGTGAACGGCTGGGTGATATTTAGCTGCCTGTCGGGTTAAACCACAACACTGGTGAACTATTCTGCTTAAATGAATAACGTCATTGAAGCTAGCAAGACTTGGAGGGGGTTAAATTTAGCATATCACACACGTCTCTGTAGAGCTTGAGCCACAGCTTGTGTAACAGAACGCGTCTAATGTTCCCCAGGACCAGCATGGAAAATTGACTTGAACAAATCATTAGAGGGCCACAGAAAAATGACTTAAGGAAGTGACCCTCACAGACCTGATTTCCTGTAGGCTGCAGAGCAACAGGAGCGCAAGCACTTAAAATAAAAGCTGTCTGTTTCTCTAGCCTTTGGAAAAAAGTTTGGGACAATTTTCTTTTGCTTGAATTTTTTTACTGGAAGAGGTGGTACAGAAAGATAATTCTCACCAAAATATCTTCAGGCTTAAATATTTAAAATACTATTTTGGTGATTTTTATAAGGTCTAGGTACTACAATATGATACAGATGGAGAAATAAGGCTTGCAGCTAGTTTCATGTAGTCCCATTAACAATTTGAAGACTGTTATACAGAAAATACACCAGTGACGTCAGTGTCCTTGTAATATTCATAAAGGTACTGTCTAGGTTCAGCTGCATTCTCATATTTGTACCCAGAAGCTGCTTTTTTTCCCCCTTACTGTTATTTTTGCAGCTCTAAAACATGACCCATGAAAAGAACCTTTTTGCAGAAGCACACTGTTATCCACCAACAGCAACTCCTTCCATTTGCCACAACATTCCCTCAAACCACCTATTGTTATGAGGGTGCTGCTCTTGGTTAAATGCTATTATACAAATAACATTAATCATGTGTGCCTGTAGTTAATTTTAATTACTATACTCTCTGCTTCTCTTCTCCTTTCCCCTGTTTTTCCTCCAGTAACTCACAGAGGAACTGAAGACCCGCTGTTTCTGTGCCCTTCCTGAAGACCAAAGGATGAACAGAACAATCCCTCTGTGAGCTCTGACAGCAGTAAAAGGGGAAAAAAGAGATGCTTTCAAGTAAGAGAAATGAGAATCCCTCATTAAAAAAAAAAAACTGTTTTGAGATTGGATTTACAGTAGTAGCAATATTTAAAGCAGTGTCTTAATTCATTAAAGCACCAAAGCTCACAGGATAGCTACTGCTGACAGTGGCCACACGCTACCCAGTTGTGACTGGCTGGGTTCAAAAGTTGTTGCTGAGGATGTGGAGAGAGGGAATGCTGATAAGCTGCACCATCACACTAAGCCCTAATTCTCTAGACTGAAAGTGGTCTCATTGCTCACAGTTCCAAGCAGGTATATATATATATACTGAGAGTGATCACTGCTTCTGCTCTTTGTGGCCAGGTGAGTGCTCTCCACATGTGTTACTCTATGCTGGGTAGATCTACTGGATCTGAAGCTCTTGGGAAACCCAGGCACCCAGACACTGACAGGGTGACTCACTGTGTCTGAGTCAAGGAGTCAGAATCTGTGAGCTAGTATGTCTTGTCTCCTTTTATACTAACTTGTCTGATTAAGGCTGCATGTCTATTTTTTTAAATTATTGGTATTAAATGGTAAAGAAGCTCATTTTCACTCTTTGATTATTAAGTGAGAGTCAGATGTCTGGCTTGAGATACTGATAACTCATATTAGGGATGTCCACAATGGGTCTAAAGCATCCCATGATTGGTCTGTTTGTGTCAAGCATGTCTGAGTGTCCCTCCACAGGCTAATGTGCCCATCACCCTGGACTATTGAAACAATGTAGGATTTAAATATTTATAACACCAGTGAATACCACCAAATTATTAAATAGCATTACAATATTACTGTTACTGTCCTCTCTTACATTCTTGATGTATCCTGAGTTTGTTTCTTGCCCACTGAGCCACTTTCAGTATGTTGACCACTTTGACATCTGACCAAGGGGTCAGAGTGAAATCAGGGATCAGTTCCTTGCAGAGTGTTATTTCTCGAGGGAAGACAGCTTTGTGTCTTTGGACTGAGGACAAAGGTCTCTTTCTTTGTGCTTTGCTTCTTGTTGAAGTCTGTGCCCTCACAGGCCCATCTCCCATGCTGAAAGTTTGTTTTAAGTTCTTTTCTTAGAGTGTTTGTAAAAATGTGGGGCTTGACAACCTTGGAAAATTTATGGATACCACCAGGTACCTTAATTTACTTTCTGAAGGCTGTTCAGAACTATGATTTTACACCATCCCTCTTGCCAGGGCTGTAAGATTTTCTCCCCGTCTTTCTGCTAAACATTTCAGGGGAGGTGACTTAGGAGAGAGAGACACATCCCAGTCTGAAGACAACATTTATTCCTGCGTGTTGCTATCATGTGCAGATACTGAACTCAGGCTGCCTGCAGCTATGATAACAGTTAGGTGCCTCCTTGACTCTATTCGTAAAAGTAAGGAATGATGCCAGTTTTCTGGAGGAAAAGTTTCCCTCAAATGATCAAAGTGGATTTTAAATGCCTGGCTTTTTTGAATAAGAAGAATTTATTAGCTGTTTTGGTTCTCAGATACGGTTAGGCAACAGTAATACCTAGGAGAATAAAAATTATAAGATTTTGATTTTTCAAACCTAGAATGTTTATTGCTAAGCTGTAGAAGAGTCAGAATAACTGTGGATGAAGTAAAAGAGCAGAAGAAACAGAGTTGCATTTTTCAAAGGTCATCCATTCCCACATTCATTTTTGCACTTTGTAATTAGTTTGAGAATCTACTGTGTGAGGGCTCCATCTCAATTTCCTTCACCTACTGTACCTAGCAGATGTATTCCGCTCCTGGCTTACCTGCATCCCTTTCTAAGTGTCTGCACAATCAGGCATTTCTCCAATCAAAATGTTTTCTGAAATCATTGTGGTGCCAAGAAAATATTTGGCACAGAATCATCATAATGCTGATCATTTCATCAGATAATTTAATCTATTAGTACCTTAGGCTGATATTTATATCCGGAAAAGGAGTACAACCTGTTTGCATACATGCATGCATGTATGTTTGTACATATGTAGTCCCTTCCCTAGATACGGACAAAAGTCACTCAGCTCCCACACTCCCCCCACAAATTCCCTGGTTCCAAACAGTCTGCTGAAAGTATTGGGAATCAAGTACTGGAAATCAACATGCTGCTCTCACAAACATTGGCCTGCGAGAAGCAAAATTGTCCTATAAAAATACACCTTGTTCTTTTGCAAGTATATGGTACTAAGGTTTCTATATAAATTATGTTTTAATATTGCTCAATTTTATATAAGCATTGGGAGTTTTTTTATAATTTATTTTATATTCAGCCAAAACTGTTATGCAGCAAAATAATTTAAGCCTCTCCTAAGCTTTCAAAAGTGCTGGAGTGGCCAGATGTGATTACTAACTCTGCACTTATTTAATTATTGCACTCTCAATGCTTCAAATTTTGCTTTCTTAAGATAGAACAATCTTGAGCTACTGTCACAAATATCCACTCTGCTTAGAGTGGCTTCACTATGAAAGGTATTCAGCCCAAACTGATCCTCCTTTTAAGTGGGACAAGTGAAGGATGATTTAATGCATATAAACTTTCAGCGAGGTGCGTTAAAGTCACCGGCATGTCATGCACCAGTGTCCAATCTCTGTGTTTAATGAAATGCTTAACTTTTTCAACAAGACAGGTGACCTTCCCCTGGCTGGCACTCTCCAGCTCTTGAACAGCACTAATCCTTTGCAAGGGGTTTGGCATGAGCACTCCATATGAGATGTGTGTCTCATCAGTCTGTGAGGCAGGCTGGGAATATTAAAAGATGGAGCTGTGGTGTTAAGGAGTAAGCAAGGAGACGGGGGCTAACCTGTTTGTAAGCACACTAGTGCTTTGATTTGTGCTGGAATAAATATTGTTGTTGGCCTACTGAAGCCCTTGTGAGCTTCATTAGAAAACTAAATCCTCTGGTGATAGTTTCATATTTCTGTCCAGAGCTGAACACTCTTAGAGATATGTCTGCTAGAGAAAATACTCAAGAACCTTTGTAGAAGGTCAGATCGTGCACTGCTCTAGCTCGTGCAGTGTCCCACCACCAATCAAAAGGGCCAAAAGTACCATGAAGCCCTGGCGAGCACAGAGAAATTCTTGTGCAGCATGCTACCCCATCTCCCAGCAATGTGAGACTCAGGACTTCTGAACTGGAGGTCGTGTCTCTGTTTAACAGCCCTAAACTGACTTATCTGGCTTAGGAGACCAGGGAGGGTGGCTGTGGCACTGCAGAGCCATCGTCTGAAGTGCCCACCTGAGTGAATGTCTGAGTGTCTGGCCCTCCTTGAACTCTGATGTTATTTGCAGTGAGTTTATGAGACTCAAATTGGCTGTGTCTATATAAGCCCCAAGCACAGTCATACCTCATGTGAGGCTGTGCCAGGATCCAGAGACAGACAGCTTTGAATACCAATTCCTGAAGAAATACAGCTGGAATTGCTGGCTTCAGATCTAATTATAACAATTTACGGTCACTGTTAAGTATCTTCTCCCAGGTTATTTCGGCAGAAATATCCTGTAATTTGGAGGATGTGGGAAGGGCACAGACAGAATTAGTTTTTCTCTTTCTTCATATTTTTGGTCATCACTTCAAATTTACATCATCCAGTGCAATACCACTTCACGGGCAATCTCCACCCTAGGATTAGCACAGGGCAGCTCTCCCAGGGCTGCCCCAGCCCAGATGCCGGGCTTAGAGGGAGCGATGGCTTTTCTGAGCACGAACTCGGCTGGAGCATGGCGGGCACTGGCTGGCTGCAGGGCCAGGCTACCCGGGAACACCCTTTCCTCCTTACACCACCTGACAGACCAAGCCGATGCCATGCTGACACAGCACTGCTCTCCTGACTTTCTAATCAAAATGCTCAGTGCTCTTTGCCTTGCTTTACACAATGAGAACAAAGTCTGAAATACTGACATTTTTTGGCAAAATCAAAGTATTCTTTCTGAGCCAGGCCCAGGCAGGACTGCACAATACATTTTCTCCCTAAAGAATATGAAACTTTTCCAAAATTCTCTTCCCTTTTTGCTGTTTTACCTCACCACGAAGTAGGTTCATGAAGAGCTGCTGACACCATTATTCTTTCAGTTAATACAATGATAATCTGAAACATAGCACTGAACTCTCTTCATGACATTTTTACAAGCACAAAAAATCAGAATAACCTGTCCTGGGGCATTGCAATTCTGGTGCACAATTGAAACATTATTTACTTGCATTCATTTACATAATATCTGAATATTATTATTTATCTAAATCAAACTAAATACATTGATTTTCAGGAGGAAAGATGATCAGTTTTGAATATGGAGCATGTGGAGTCAATGTTCTCTAGAAGTCACAGCTTCATAATTCCAATATATTTACTTATTTTGGGAACTGACTAATAGCCTCTCTCAGTGTAAATGTGATGTATTTGTCATGTATCAGTGTCAATTTGTCTGGCTGGTTTAGAAATCTGATCCTTCTATTTATCACTGGACACCTACGTTTGTAATGCTCACACTGTTCTTTTATTGCATCCAATTTTAAATAAGGGGAGGGAAATACTGTTCCTCTTTTAAGGGTTAGAAAATTAAATACTTTAATATTCATATTTTATTTATAGTCTTTGAACAGAATAACAGCAAGAAAATTGCAATATCTTACAATCAAAAATATGTTGTTTTCCAAGGGCTGCCAGTAATCTATTACTGACTAAAAGTATGTGAATTCCATGTTCATCTTGAAGATACAATACAAGATATTTCATATCTACTGCACTCAGATTTCAACAATCAGCTTCTTTCAAAGACACCCTGACAACTCAAATGGTGAATTGTTAAGTCAGGATAACAAGGACAACACTCACTTTCTTTGTGCAGCTCCAGCTAGAGTAGAAGACTATTAATTATCAGACCAGAAATGGGATGGGATTTGCTTTGTACACTGCTAAGCAGTTTAACTGGAAGAGATGGGTTATATATGGCAATAAATGACCTTTCTAAAAACTTGTTTTTCCACCAACTGCTTGTGTTGAAACCAATTGCAGAAGTCATTCAAAATGAGCTGTTTATTGCTTCCTAAATGCATTTACTGCATGCCAGATGTCCATTTCAAAACATTCTGCTGTGTGCCTTTTAACTGACCCTACACTGAGACACAACTGCCCGTATTCGTTACACTGGAAATGCTGCTCACTTTGCAGTGGGCTGCCAGCCCAGCAGGCACTAGGGGAGACCTCCTTCAGTACCGCAGAGATTAGGAGAAGCAAAAGCATCTCCTTAGAGGAGATGAGTCCATGTCCCGCTCAGAAGGGCGAATGCATCCCAGAGCAAACCAAATTGTCAGTGTTATCTCATGAGCTGGCTGACAATAACAGCAAACACATGGCCATGCAAACTCCCAGCGTGGATACTTTCAGGGTCCCTGCAACTGCTTCCTCTCTTGTGCTGTAGAGTCACTTTTTAACCGAGCTGTGTTTTCTAGGAAGCCTGTTATCCTGTATACTTCTATTTTGGCTCCTTAAACATTTCTGCCACATCCCTAGCATTCATCTTCCTGGCCCACAGCACCTGCCAGTGGCAAGGCTTAAACACACTTACCCTCACCTGGTGCTTGCCTTTAGGTGTGTGTTCTCTGGGATAGCATAGAGCCACAGGATAGTTTAGGTTGGAAAAGACCCTTAACACCCTTGAACCTAACTATTAATGCAGCACTGCCAAATCCACCACTGAGCCACGCCCCCACGTGCCATGTCTGCATGTCTTCAAAATGTGGAACACTGCACTTGCTAGATGTTGGCCAGGGGAGTTGCATGGAAGTGACAAACATGTTGGATGAATTCCCCACTTGCTTGCATCTATGTACTTAGCAGAGCACTGTTAGTGGGATCATGGCAATTTCTCTCTTTAATGTTCCTCAGCACTTTTTGACGTTTATCACACCTTTAAAATACACTAAATTTTTTCTTACATTTTGCCATAAAATGTTCACCTTCAATAAGGCATGGCTTATATATGGAGGTTAGGTGGTCAGTTTGGTTAGTTTTCTTCACTATTTAACGTTTTTCTCTGTTGGCAATTTAAAACGAAGTCATTTTATTGTTGTCTCTTTCAGGCAGTTATTAACTCCCTCTCTAACATCATCAGGGATTTCTTATTGTAAATGTTCTTATTCCCTTAGTGGTATCCTGAAAGTAAGGCTTGGATAAAAAAGAAAAATACATGAAATTAAAATAAAATTTCAACCTAAATTAAAATTAAAAGAAAAAAATAAGCAGGGGAAATGTTTTCACAGTGCAATATCAAGGAAATTAAAGTCATAGTAATTTAAAGTTATTTTGAGTAACTTTGACATATTTAGCACTCAGGAAGAGAAACAACTTCTATGTAATTGATTTTAGTCCCATGTCAAAAGGAGGGGTTTTTTTCTATAACTCAATGTTAGTACATAAGAAGCCAATATGAAATTGTAAAATATAATGTCTTTATCAAATGAGAGGAATTATATCAAATGTGAAAAATAAAGAAAACCTATCACAGTTTTTCCTTAAGATTGAAAAACCTTGATAGCCAATCCATTATAAAAACAGTTTTGGTTTTGATGAGTGGGAATTTTCAGCAAAGCTTTAAGTCTTAATCCAGCTAGATTTGTTTATTTTCAGATCAGCCATAGTGCAAAGCAAGGAAGTAATCTCCTACTTGCTTAGGAACACAGAGCTCATATTTGGCATAGCAAAGCCACAGAGAGCAGCTCTTCAAGCCCATAAGGTACTTAATGTAAAATTTGTTTCCATTTCAAAATATCACTTTATTCTTTGCCATACCTTCCTGATGAAAAAAGCCACAGGAAGGTGAAACAAAGCATATGAAAGTAATTAACAACCTCTGCATTTCTCTTGTTTCCTTCAATGTAAACTCAGTTAAATTCTGAATTTAAAATTAATCCTGGGCTAACTGCAAATACTTTGGTTTTAATTCAGTTTAATTTGTAATTGTATAGAATGAAGAAGAATGCAAAAAACAATCATAAAAGACATGTAGGAAGTTATTGATATAGCATTGATTTTTCCATGAAGATTAGCTATATGTCAGAGGTGGATTTTTAATTTGCTTAGGAAAAAAATGTCGTACCTATCTATATAAATTACACCTTAATTAATAGTAGCACATGGAGTCTACTTTTGCAATGATATAAAACATTTTAAGGGAAATATTCTAAGTTTGCAACTGAATTACATAATTTTAACTTCCAAATTCTGTTAATCTCTGTAAATGTACATGAACACAATTCATTTGGTAAATTAGCAGTGTTGGAAAGAAAACACTTACACTAACAGTGGCAAATCAGTTTTTCCAGACTGCTAAAAGGAACTAAAATTGTCAATCACTCAAATCAGGCTGCAAGGGCTTAACATTGCGCTGGCATGCAAATAAGAGGAGCCGTCTGCAAGAGTAGATCTGTTCTGCAAGATTAACGAAAGTACAGGAAATGGTTTGGAACTATCATTAAAGTATAAGCCTTGGAAATTATATCAAAAGAATAGGGAAAAAGGCACATGGAGAAAAAGCAATTATTACTTGTGATTCAGGTTGGTTTTACTATGGTGTGTGAGAGCAGAAGAGGGATATATGATGGATAAAGTGACAGGGAAAGATCTCATGTAGAAATGAAAATACAACTGGAAGTGTCCTTCTAAACAGTTTCAATCAAACACTTTGACAGTCTCATAGGCCTCAAAAGATCTGTTTCCTGATGCACCTTTAAGACACCCAAAACCCAATTCTGTGGCAGGCAGTGCTTGTGCTTACCTTCAAACATTCTGAAGATTTTGCAAAGTGACTAGTCTTAAAAATAAGTGGGAAAAAGTCTCTTTACAGCTCAGAATAGTCTAATTTATTTGCACAATTGAAATATTGACGCTCCAGTTGAGACTAGAGGGTTTTATCACTTTATTGTCATTTTAGTCTCATTCAGTGTAACCTGTTCTGGAGTCTGATCATCCCTTCAGCTGTACACAGTTCTCCCATTTTCAGGCCAGACCTAGAGTTTGAAATCCTATGGAGCCTGACAGCAATTACCCTAGCACCTCTGACATATCCATCATCTGGATGTCTCCTCATGCTGGGAGCAATAGCAATTATAGCCAGAGAAGCAACAATCTCCTTAAAGCAACATATTTGGAACAGAAACACTTAGAAAAAAAAAAAGTGCTAAAATAATAAAAATCTAACTTTAGCTGTCAGCTATCTAACTATGTTCCAGGCAGATGCTGGTAGAACTGAGGTTTTAAGACCCTTGAAATCCCAGCGTTTATATGCTGTTCGTCCAACTCATGAATCTCTTCTCACTTCCAGCATCTACGTTTGAGGTTTCTAAGAGTCACTTTTTTTTTATCATGTTCTTCTTTGCCAAGACAAAGTCACTGTTTTGTTACCCTGACTCCTTCTAGCCTTAAACTTTAGCAATGAGGCCAGTGACCCATTGGAAATTGGAGGTAAAAGCCTTATGGAAGTCATTTTTTGTAGTGATTTTCTTTTGAGCATTTCTGTGAAAAATAATTTTCTTCCCTTTTGTTTTTACAACAATCCCCGCAGTCCAATAGATGCTAATTTTACTTCACAAGCATGCTCATATAAAGTGGGATTTTCCTCACCTAATGTTATCTGCGTACAAGTTAATTGTCTAATTTAGTCAAAGACAGCTTCCTTTTATTACAGACAGAAAAAAGTAGGTGTTAGCAGAGGATGACATGTTCCTTACCATTGGAATTTACCTTAGACTTGGACAGCTTAACTTTTAAGTACCTACGGTGGTTGAGATGCACCCCAACTGGAGTGTTAATGAATTTGGTTCCTTTTTAATAGCCTTTTGCTTACTATTTACACATTTCATATTTTCAGACATTTGAGTAATAAAAAAGCAACAAAATACAACTCAGACTTGAGAGGAAATGTTACAAGTCTGCTGGTAACTTAATTGTTTCTTAATTATTAACCTTTTTTTTAGTTGGTGGTAGTGGTGGTGGTGGTGTCCTGCAGGTTGCCATTGCTACCTTGCAGTACACGTAGGTTTCGGTCCTGCGAGATGACAGGCACTTGCAGCTTGTAGGACGAGGGAGAATGGCTTTAAAGTAAAAGATTTGGATTAAATATTAGGAAGAAAATCTTGCTTGGTGAAATGCTGCTGCAGGTTGCCCAGGGAACCTGTTGATGCTCCATATCTGGAAGTGTCCAACGCCAGGTTGGATGGGGCTCTGAGCAACCTGGTCTAGCAGGAGGTGTCCCTGCCCATGACAGAGGAACTGAAACAAGATGATCTTTAAGGTCACTTCCAACCAAATTCTAGGATTTCATGATTCTATGACTCTATGATTCTATGATTCTATGATTCTATGACTCAATGATTCTATGATTCTATGACTCTATGACTCTATGATTCTATGATTCTATGACTCTATGATTCTATGATTCTATGATTCTATGATTCTATGATTCNGATTCTATGATCAGCTGCATTTTAGAGCAGGCACATGCTGCTATTGGTCACAAATGCATTGTAAGCCAGATGATTGATTTTATGATGCTCCCTTGTTTATCAACTCTGATTTGCAGAACTCTCAACCATTCAGGTAACTCTTTTATTCAAGATGTGCTCCAGGTGCTTAGTTTAGTATTTTTACATCTTCTGACACTGGCTGGTTCTTTTCTGTTTTCTCCTTCAGATAGCAGGTCAGCAGGCTGTCACCCATTTCTTTTGTTGTAAATCTGGAAAACTGGCAAATGCTGACAACTACATTTGGCACTCAGGGCTATGATGAATTTTGAGAAGCTGAGACTGCAGCAGCCTAGTGTAAATAGGGTGTGTAATGCTCCTGTGTGGAATTTGAATCCGTTGCAGAAGTTTCGTCTGTTCATCACGAGCCTAAGATCTTACCTAAAGAAATAGGATTGATTGGCTTTATCATCTGGGGGTTTTTTTCTGTTTCACCTACTTGAAAATGATGAGCATATTAGAATATTATTAGAATAATCCAGTAAGTAGAAATACCAAACAAAACTGTCACATTACTGCTATTAAAGTACAAGGAGGTGTGAGCTGGAATTTTACCTCCATATTCTAATTCCCCTGGAATATAAATATGTTTCAAAGTGCTTAATTAGATGTCATCAATTGAAAAGAAACTGTTGCCAGCTGCTGGAGTTGGTGGTTGAACACACAAGCTGTGGAGGTGACTGGGTAAATGTGTCAGGAGGTGGAATTTCCAGTATTGCTGTCAAGCCTCTAGCATTTCTTTCTTTTTTTTTTTTTTAACTCAGAGACCTTTCTTCCACTTTCTCTTTACTTCAAAGTAATTAAATGTCCAAAGTGACAGCTCCTGCAACATTTCTGTCTTTAATCCTCTACTATGTATTCCAGTCTATGCACGTGAGGTGAGAATGTACAGGCATAGGAAGCCCAGAGCAGCTATTACAAATCCTAGGGCAAAATTCTTCATCACATTGTGGATCATTTGATTGCTTCTTTGCAGTGTGTTTTGGTTTGAGGCTGGCCAGAGGCCAGGAACTCCCCAGGCTCGCAGACTTCCCTCTGCTTCTTGCAGCTGGACAGAGGAGAAGGAAGAAAATAAAATTCAAAGTGTCCAGGAGGTTTGTGATTAAAAAAACCAAACTTGTGAGAAAAATCACAGGCAAAAC
>WBMZ01007326.1:0-32370 GCA_013400975.1 Atrichornis clamosus
AATTTGGGGTGATCTTGTTTCTTCAGGGTTTGGGTTTTTTCTCAACTGAATCAGCCCTTCCATCAATAGTCCGTGTTGTTCTACATGACTGCTTTGGTTATAGATCAGAAAAAGAGAAGGGAAATTACTTTTTATTATCTTGAAATTTTTCCAGACAGAAGTGGGATGTCATCTTGTCCCTCCCCAGAGCACTCCAGGCACATGGGAGGAGCTCAGTCCTGGCACAGTTCTCTGAGAAATCACAACATTCGAGAGATTTAAGTGTTAATAACAACCCTCTTGTCTCTTGGTTGCAAAGGTTCGGTCCTACAGTCAAAAACTGATGAGACAAAAAAAGAACTTCTGTTATTCATGGAAAACCTTCTTTTATTCCTTGTGCAAACATTTAATTCTGTTGTAGGATTAATTGTCCAGTATCTTTCTAACAAAACTTGTTAGAAATTTAGATTTAGGAATTGAATTCAGGTCCGTTCACTACAAAATCTTGCAAAGCGCGAAGCACTGGGGTGATGACTGCTCTCAGCAAAGGTTCTGTATTAATACTGTGTCAGATTTCCCTCAGCTCTGGGCAGGAAAGGCAAGGGTTTGGGTTAGTAATTCTGCAAGCAAGGCCTGTGTGACCATTGACTTATTGCGTGTGTGTCAGTGAGTGAGGACTGAGACAGGGACTCATGCAGGGACTGAGCTGGCACTGGAGTAGCGCCAGTAGTACCTCTGTGTTGAACTCTGTTTGTAACTTCGTTGCCCAAAGCTGTAAGTCTGCATTAATTTTATGAAGATTCACTCCTAACTTCAGCCTTCAGAAAACATTTGGAAGTTAAGCTGATTGTATAACTGTCTTGAGGCAACTTAAGGGTGTAAAGAACTAGTCAGGAAGAATACATATGAGAAAGGAATCCCAGAATCAGAATCATTTAGCTTCCAGATCATCAAGTCTAACCTTTGAATGATCTCCACCTTGACAACTCGACCAGAGCACTGAGTGCCACATCCAGTTGTTTCTTGAACACCTCCAGAGATGGGGACTCCACCACCTCCCTGGGCAGCCCTTTCCAATGCCTGACAACTCTTTCCATGATGAAAATTACTATGTGCAGCAAACCCCAATTTGTGCTTGTTCTGTCTCCTCTCCCATCTCTTTTATTGTTCTCATTGGTTTATCTACATCTTATTTTCTTCTCCATAAGCACTGCTCAAACAAAGCCCTAAAACCATGCACCTCTATCAGTAGCCCACGTCACTGAAGTCCTAGCCATTGTTTAGTTGTCCTACAATAATATAGTATGAGTTCCTTTCAATTATTTAGTAAATGTAGATCTCACAGGGCATTACAGGAATAAATAAACACCATTCTATCTATTTTACAAGGAGCACTTAAGGTACCAAAATTAGTCACTGACATGGCTTGAATAGCATCCAGAGTGTGTTCTCATCACTGAAATCTTTGGCTTCATCATTACAGACTCCTGAGAACTCCTGGCAGGATGTTGTCTTGTCTGGCAAGAGGAACAGATTGCAGTTCCTGCCTAGAGGATGAGACAACAAAGGCCTGGCTTTGTTTTAAGTTATGCAAGTGTCTACTTCAGAAAGCATAGCAGTTGCTCAGGAAAGTGACATAGCTATAGACATTGAAAGCAATTCAATTTCAAAGCAAATATGGGCTTTCAGTGGGAATAAGATAAGACCATCAAGAAAACTTGGGGGGTCTGTTTTGTTTTGTTGTTTTGAGTTTGGGGATATTTTTGGCTTATGGTTTCTACTCAGCAAAAGTCTTTCTTAGTGACATTTGATCTCAGCTGTTGCAGCACAAAGATAGTTGCTTGCTTGCATATTTAGAGAAACTTGTTTGTAGATACAAGACTCAAAACTGTTATAAAGAAGAGCTACCCCTTGACATTGGCTCTGAATTATTAGTAACTGCAGTACAGGGTGACAGTAGCTCATGAGATCAGCACCACACTGTGGGGTCCAGTAATAGGTCCTGCCACATCTATCTGAACAGACCAGAAAATAGTGATCAGATGCTTAAAGACTGGTGACAGAACTTGGAACAAGTTGGGGCCTTGTACATCAAACCAGTGGCCCTGTGCTCACATGCTGTGCCTGGAGCTCACTTTACAGGCTTGGTGTTTTAAGACCACTAAGAAGGGCTGTCACTTCACGGTCCTCAAGAACCAGCGCTGAAAAAGATGCCTGAGAAGTGACTTGACTGAGCAGCAAAGTATTTGGCATGCATGCTTACAAGGCAGGCATGAGTATCCCTCAATTCTGCAGCATGTCCTTTTGAATTTTCAGTTTGACATCTTCCAAATCTGAAATAAGGTGATTATCAAATATGAATTGCATAGTTTGATTGTTGTGGTTTTGGTTTTTTTTACTGGGTGACAAGTCCTAAAGAATACAAGATGCAGATAAGAAAGAGAAAACAAACAAGCAAAGGTTCACCTGGAGTGTTTTGCCTTAGCCTGTGGCTAGTGCTGCCTTTGGGCATCCTTGAAGGAGAGCATAAAGATATGAAATGTGCAAGGTCTGGGTGAGCCTGGGCCGTAGAGCAGGCTTTCAAAAACATTGAAAGAAGCAAAGTGAGGATAACAGCCTGTATGGATAATTAAGTACCAGATCACTGCAAATTTAATTTTGTATGAGTGATTGGTCTCAGGACTGTAAAAAAGAGACAGGGCCAAGCTGTAAGTGAAATTTTTTTAAAAGGATACAAGTGGAAACAAGACTGTAGAAGCACTGTTAGGGGCAAAAAGGTGAAGCTTATTTAACTTAGATAGAGAAAAAGGCCATACTTGCCTTTTCTTTTAAAATAAGTTCCAAAAGTCACTGATGAATTGCATTTGCCTTAAAGGAGACTGCAACCAGGATATTTTGTCAGTATCCAGTCTCAGAGGGCACAGCAGGCTCTCAGAGTAAAATTCTGAGCCTTGCTGACTGAACTGCAGCTTTACACACTTGTTAAAAACACCTGTATATACTGCCAGCAGTAGTAAAATGTTGACGTTTCCATTAAACTTCAATAATCCTTCCACACACAGTCGGCATCCCTAGCCTTCAGCAGCTGGCTTAATAAGAGTCATGCGCTTTTCAAGTTAATCTGTATTCCTTTGGGGCTTAAGCTCTCTCTTCCATCCCCTGGATTCTCACTAGTAATGGATCATCACCAGTTGCTGACATTAAGGTTTTCCCTTTCCAGCTGACTGTCTTTTGCTGGATCCTAGATACTCTCCATGCCTCTGGAGGGTGGAGGAGCATTTTCTAGTGCAGCAAAAACATTTTGATGGAGGTTTCCCATGGCTATATAGAAGGGCTGAAATTCTCCTTTTTTTTTCCAGCAAAATTCTCATTTTCCTTCCTCTGGCATACTTTTTGCTGCTACTTTTAAGTGGGTCAAGAAGTGAAAGAGCATCATCACCAGCCCTGAAAAAGAATTCTATGGTGGCTGTTTGAGAAAGGAGGAGCAGAGATCTTCAGCCACGTTTGCTACTGAGTGACAAAACAATTAAACACCCCCCCCCTTATAACTCTCAAGATACCAGTTCAGGTGCAGAGACCACCTAACAGCAACCAGCATTACTACATAGTCAGTTAGCCTCAAAGGGGAAGCTGAGTCTAAAATATGACAAACTAAAGGGAGGTGTAATTTGAGGAGGAGAGGTTTGCCAGTTAAATTGTTTAGTGAACTGAGTTCCTGCTCCATTTCATCATACAGCTATACAAGGGGCAGCACAGATGAGAGGGATGGTGCAAGCACAGGATGGGCGAGCAGATTTGCTGGTTTCAGCTGCAACATCGGGCTGATGCTAGCATAAACCATGCGTGGAAGTAAAGGATTTTAATATAACATTGTCTTTGGACAGAGGAGGAGATAGTTAAGGCTCAGAATACCATGTAAAGGAACACTGCTTTTTGAAAACACATACATACATACACACACACACACAAGATGTATTAAACCAACCTTGACTACCGCACTCCAACACATCTTTAAAAAAAATAAATATGAAAAAAACCAAATTTAAGTAAATATTAGACAATATGACCTAATTTAGTGTCAGTAATTCAGTCTGCTGAGGAAGAATATTCCTGTTTCATCCAGTTATTCCCTAATAATGCTATGAGTCAAGGGTAAGCAACATTGTCTTAGGACATCTGGGAGTCTGGTTAGTGCAACTAACTGTAAATGGGAAATAAACTGATATATCTTTTGTTAACGGTTCCAAGTTACCTGCAGTCTAAAAGAAAGGAAAACAACATTTTTGCAGGAAAGGAATGAAGTTCTCTGGGGTTTTGTTTTGTGTTGTTGTTCTTTTCTCTCTGTTTACCATATTTATTTTAAATGCTTCCCAGATTTTAAGTTCAATTTGTTCCATATTACCCCCCTATACAAACAATATACATAGTATGTGTATATCACATACACACATTATTACAGAAATAACACTGTTATTTCTGCACTGGCAGTATTCTTTTAATATGCACATTTAAAGGTCGCCAAATGACTGGGAGTGTTTGTAAGTGCATTTTTAAGAGCAAATGTGTATTTTGCAGAGAGTAAGTGGCTAATGTGCACACTCTTGCAAGAGCCCCGTCTTTAGGAGTACTCAGCTCCTCTATAAAGGTGCTGAACACCTGCAGTAGTCCAAGGGAGACACTAAATGCTCAGCACTTTTTGGGGACCACTCAGCATGAGCCCTGTTCTAGTGTTTACAGGAAACACCTCTGTTTTAGTAAGTGGAAGGAGGGCACAGGGCTGACCAGAGTCTCCTGCTGGCAGCTTGTTGTGCTGATTTTATTCTTGGCTTCGTGTGATTATTTTCCCTGTCATGTTTTGTTAGTATTGTCAGAGAAGAAAATGAGTGCCATAAACTATCCAACAGATTATAAATTGCCTTCCAAGCCGTAATTCTCAATTATTATTCCAGCTGCTACGTATATCCTGTGGGGACTGGCAATGCAGATGGTCAAGGGAGTTCAGTATAGTACACAATTGTCTAAAATCGGCTGTGACTTTTATCTCTTTATTACTTTTCCCCCCTGCCTCTCCCTTTATATTTCCTTTTGGTCCTCAAGGAGTCAAACAAGGATCTTTAAACAGAATGAAGCACACACCAATAAATACTTGTAATGAGAAACATGTTCATTGAAATGACACAGCAAAGCATAAGCTGTGTGGCTAGATATTGTGGATTTAAAGCACTGACCTCTTTAATGATAATTTGGTACTAGCACTGCATGATGAGTAGCAAGTCTGTCCGGCCTATCTGATTTCAAAAACTTACGTTTTAGTATCTGTTAATATTTTGCAATACTATAGTGCAGCTGAGAAATTTATTAACCATATTTCACAGCTAGAGGAAATAATAGATAAAACATTATTTAAGGTATCACCAACGTCAAAGTGCAGTCTCAAAACCTGGTTCCCGCTCCGTGGTGATGCTCTGTGGAAGCACGCTGACCTGGTGTGATGACTGCCTCTACCCCTTTCTTCTCCTTTCCCTTCACGGTTGAGTTGTGACCTCAGGCCTGAGTGATAGCAGCAAGGCAAGCAGCTGGGGTGGGTTTTTTACACAACTTCTCAGACAGACCCCTTGACGCACAGCACTAATTCAATATGCCTTCCCCTTGTCAGGGAATGCCTCACACTTGCAGTGTACAAGTTGTCTCTGCCCTGGACTGACTACCACATTGCTCAAGGAGAAGGTGGTTGTTTAGGTAGACGCTGCCTGAATTAATGGACTTTAGCTGGTCTTTAAAAATACACATATTTTGCCCAAAGGAGTGCACCTTATCTAGCTTTGGGCCAAAGTTACGCAGTGCATCCAACTTAAGAGCTTGTGGCCTTTGAAAGGGAGACCAGCAGACTGAGCTGGATAACGGTGCCAGTCTTTAACTGTATGGCTGGTAAGGTTGTTGGCAAAGATTAGCTTCTGCACTGGGCCTCTGGCAACATCATTACAGGGCTGTGTTACCTGCACAGGAAAATACTTAAGCACTGTGGATCTTTGTTACTCTTACTTCTGCAACTACTCTTAATTCCAATGTCTCTCAGGTGGAAAGGAGTGGTACTTGTTTACAGTGCTTTGATTTGGACCCTTAAAAGATTAATTTACAGCATGGGCAAGACATAAGGATCATACTCACATCACACACATCTCTCAAAAAACTTGTCTCATGTGCAACAGTCGTCTTTCCTCCACCACACTTCAAGGGCAGCTAATCGCTGCAAGTGTTACAGCAGCAGAGGAAAAAAAGAAAACAAGCAGCCTGTAATTTTTATATGCTCCTTTGTCACATCTGTGCCTAAAATAAATCACCCAAATAATGGTTTTAATTCCACGTTAGTGCATACAGCAGTTTATTGAGTTTATGGCTGATGGTTAAGCTTTATGAACACTTAGTATTTCAGTGCTATGGGGAAGGAAGTGCTGAGAACAGGTGTTTGCAAACAGTGATAACAGATAAATAAATTACTGCAAGGTAAAGACAAACTCCCAATGTCATAGACTTACTGCTCTTATTTATGCAGAAAAAATACCTTAATACATCCACTAATAAGTTGCCAAGAGTGCCTGCTACAATGGGTAGAGATACAGTGCGCTATGCCTGAACACTCAGAGATTGTTCTGTCATTATTTGAGTCGGCCTGGTGGAGGTATTTCTCATTTCTAATTCTTCGAGTTTTCTTTTGTTGACAACCCCAGCTGAAAGTCTGATGATAAAGGAGTAAGTTTCGGAGATGGCAGGGGCTGGAGGGGGCTGAAGGAGTTGTCTTCACTCTTGCAGGGCAAGGCAAAGCCATTTTCCTCACCACCACAACTCAGGGGAATTGAAAGCTGGGGAATAAGAAGAGGGTTTTAAAGAAGTGGGATGGATGGCTCCAGTAGGTGCACAGGATCTGAGCCCCTTGAATTTAAGATTAAACCAAGAAAAAGTTACCATAGGTCTGTGCCTAATTCCTGCCTCTCTTTCTTTTTACCGCCTGTTCCCAGTGTGTGCTTGGTCTAGAGTATCAAGACTAGACAACCTGTTTCTGAGACAGACCTGAATTTCACAGCACATGCTCATCCTGACTAACATCGTGCTGCCTGCAGGTTTTTCACCTTCTCCTTGCCAGGAAAGAATCACACCTACTTTTAAGACATCTATGCAAGTCAAGAACACTTGTTGATCCTCTGTTCATCCAAGCATCATTTTGTACATTCAGTGTGGACCAGCTGGGACAAGCAGGGGTTCCAAGCAGCTTCTCTGATATGAAGCATGCCACTTGTCACAGTCACCCTCCTGCATATTAGCTGTTTTCTACCAGGTGAGAGGAGGAATGCAAATTCTTCTGGCAGCGGCTATATTATGGCATATGCCACCTGGGCGCATTTCTCAGTATGCCTCTGGCAGCTGCCAACTCTCAACATTGCTCAAATAGCTCTCTGCCCCATAGGCATTTACCAATTTTCTTGTTTCGTCCCAGGAGATTTTAAGTGAACCTGATGGAGCAGAAAGTGAACGTGTCTTCGTGGGCACTGGTTTGGAGCACAAAGTTTAACTTTAGCTCAGCAGCCTTTTGCAAAGATCTGTAAATACTGCCAAGCTACAACAGAGGCCGCAAGCGAGTGAAAAAAAGAGAAACTCCCTAGAAGACAATTATATTTAGCAAGCATGAGCAAAAATACATTAGAAGCAATCAATACAGAAAAGGTCCTCTTCTTTTTATGCCAGGTTCACTACTTTCCTGTTCCCTCTTTACAATTGTATCTCTATATCTGAGACAAAATACAAAAATTAAAGGAGTTTTCCTGTGTACCTCATAGGCAGGAGATGGTGAAGGGTTTAAACACTGATCTAATATACAGGAACCTTCCTCACATAACCACAGGGACATAATTTATATATGTCTCACCTTCCCACTGTAAGTTACTTTGAGGCCCCTCTGGATGGAAACACAAAGACAAATCTAATCCTGTGCATGTGCTGCTCAGACCCTCTCTCCTCACAGAGACATTTTCCTCCCAAGAGCAAAAAGACATGGGACCATTTTAGGGTCACAAGAGGCAGAACACAGTAAAGGAGGGGGAGGCTCTATAGGCAATATATTTCTAGTATTATCTGCTCCTTCAGTAGCTCTTAAGTGCAAGAAAATGAGCTGTGACTCTTTTGACACAAAGTCACCACCAGTGGTACTGAGCTGTTGCTGGATTTGATTTCCAGAACCCACAATATTCCTGTGAGGGGGTAGGAATGTTACGTATTTGCTCCTGAAAGCTTCTTTCTCTCCTTTCTCAAAGGGGCTACCCCTTTGAGAGACTCACAGTCATCTCATGTGGTTGTTTTTATTTAGTGCTCTCCTATCATTGGCAGATGTTTTCCTTCTTTGAGCTACTTGTGTCAAGGAGCAGAGAAGGAATATGTGTGAAGGCTGCTTGCTTAGATGTCTTTAAAACGGGTGGCGAGGCAGAAGAAGTGAACGAAATATCTACAATGATGTTGGAAATGCTTTTGTTGCAGTTTTATGATGTAGCTTCTGTGACAGAAAAAAATAGGTGGAGGGACTGAAAGTTCTATTTCCAAGTGAAAATATGTCCATAACTCATGCCTGCTATGTCACCTCATTTGACCATGTTAAACAGCTGAACCTACATTTTAATTCAAGCTTATTGATATGTTGGTAAAGGAGGAAACCAGCAACTACAATCTGAAAATAACACTGTACATACCTTTGTCACATGTGAATGCTGTGCTGTACCTGAGGGTGTTCGCTGAAGAGAGACTTGTTTATCCAAAACTGGCATAGTCGTTTGCATGGTTTATCCATATGATTGCTCTGTGATCACTAATTCTGGTTTCAGAATTTAGTCATCAGATTAGGCAACCAACTATTGGGGACCTATCCTGACAGTTTTTGGCTGAGTGGCAAAGTTAAATGAGGACCCATGCAGAAGAATAAGGTAGGGCTCAAACTAGGACCAGGAAAAAGCTGAGCAAAGCAACGGGCAATTTTCTATCTCTACAATCAGCTACATGCCAAGCAGACATCAGGTAATAAGAACTAGTCACTGTTGTCTGTTTTAACTGATGTAGTATTTCTTATGCTCAGGAGAGAGACTGATAGTCAGCATTGCAAAGCCACCATTGTCACATCATTTTTTTAAGAAGTTTGTTGTGTGGGAAAGGCACAAATTAATAATTTCCATCGTTTTGTCCTCTCCCGCCTCAAAACATTTCAGACAAACTGGCCTTTTCCAACAGAAACTCCTTTTTAACAAAGTGTCCTAAATGGCTGTTCTTGAGAATAAAGCCCTGAGATATCAGGCAGTAGTAACAACAAAGTCTCAGCCCCGTCTATTAAAATTTTGAGTGAAGCTTGATATCCATCTCAGGCAGCAATGTACAGGGGCTGGAACAGTAGCATTACTTCCCTATTTAAATAATTCAGCTCTGGGATGGAGGCAGCCTGGGTTTCTCAGAATTTCTTATCAGCATCTTGTTCACACAAGCAACTAAATAAGGATCTTGCCATTCCCTTTGCAGGGATAAGACAATTCATATGCGGGTAATTATTTTCTGAGCATCTTGTAAATATACTGAGAGGAGCCTAAATTTTCTCTTTAGTTGATACCTCTACTGAAGAGAATTGGTCCTGAAAGAAGTGTTTGAAAATTCCTCACTTTCTACAGTTTAATTTGGTTTTTTTCCTTTTGCCTGAGAAGTTTTAAAGCCAAATGTCTGATTATAGTTTTCCCACTGGGAAAGTAACACAGCACTGGTGGACTCACTCCCAGTCTCAGCTGTCAACTGAGCTTGAACGTCTCATACTGGGTATTCAGAGCTAAGTCTTAACCCATAGAGTTACTGGTTTTAATATTTAAAGAAAAGGTTGATCAATTTGCCATTTACCTAAAACACTGCTCCAATTTATCTGTTTTTTCGTTATTAATTGGTGTATAATACTCTGGAGCAGATTTGTGAAAAGCAGAATGTAACAAAGGAAAGAATTAAATACAGTCCTCTTGGCACTTTGATTTCCTACTAAACCCTTTTGACGGTTCTACTTCTGCCACACGTCTCATTATTTAGCTTATAAATTCATTATTTCCACTGTAATCTTGCTGGATTTTGGCACAGGTATAGAAGAGGCTTGCGCTCAAGCTGAGCAGTAAATAACTGAACTAGGAATCTTGAGAACTGATGTCAGTATTTCTGTGGCCATTTCAAAATGCTTTGTGTTGAACCAAGACATGAGATCTCCATTTTTTTATTAGCTCTCCTGAGAGACACAGGATTGTTAATATTCATCTTCCTCTGATATGATTTGGTTTCAGAGACTCCATGGGGTTAATATTCATCTTCCTCTGATATGATTTGGTTTCAGAAACTCCACAGGAACCAGACAGATTAGAATAATAAAATCATAGTAAATTGCTTGCGGCAAAAATGGTATATAAGGTCCCTCTAATACATACATTCAGTCTCTGGACTGCAACAAAAACATGATAACTGAATTAGACTTTTAACAAGATTTTGACAATAGATGAAGCAAATACAACCTTTAAAACAAAAAGTTCCCTCCCCCTCTGCTTATCATGTCTGAGCTGTCAACAGAGAAATCTGATCCACCTCCTTTGTGAATTAGTCTCTCTCTTTATGTATTGCCTTTCTCAGTGTTCCCATTTGCTGCAAAACTAGCCAACCCAGTTTATTTTGTTCCAGTATTATTAAAATTACTATTACCATTGCAAATGCTTCCAAGGGAGGTAATATTAATAACAGTCTCTCCCATCAGATCCTGTCAGTTCCTGGGGTGATTAATATTCCTGTCTGCAAGAAGCATTATATCGTTTAGAGAGAGCATATTGCTTGACTCGTAGGCTATTATTCTTCATGGTCTGTGATGAGTGCATTGTGATCTGCCATTATTGCATTACTGTTTACACAGCTTGAGATGTCTCATAAAGCAGTTAGGAATGAGATGAAATTCAGATAGATTCAGATCTGAGAAATGAGAAAACCTTACAGGAAGATCTTCAGCTGTTTTGTCCTCTTCAACCACCATGTCACATCCCCACTGACTATTGCTGTCATCCTTTTCCTACCTAGGATGCAGATGGCAGCTGTGTTTCTCTATGTATGACCAGCGAACATCTTTACAAGGATGACTGCAGGCAATCTGCTGGCTCCAAAGCACCATAGGCTCCTAACAATGCCGTGTCTGTGGGGAGCTGCTACTCTATTTTGAGACAAGTCATTTCAACTCCTTGGCAAGGAACTGTCTAGGAGGAGTCAAGATCAGTTTTTATTTTCATGGAAATAATAAATCCGTCGTCTGGATTTCCCCCGGAAATGCTGTGATCCACTCCCACTTGTATAATACAGACTTGAGTGGAGCAATCTTTATTTTGTACACCAGCTGTTCACAGTCTCTATTCCTGAACACTCAATGAAAGGTGCGCTTTAATGTATGCAGATTATACATAGCACATAGGTTAGACAGCAAGTTGTCAAGGCAAACCCGAGGGCAAATCTTGCTTCCACAAAGTCTGGTCTGTGTCATAAATGATGGCTGATCTGATTTTCCAGTCTGGACTAAACAAATGTCCAGGAAGAGTTGTCTTCTCAACATCGAAGCCGCCTTTATGGCTTTGGTGCATAGGTTGCAGATTATTTACATCACCCCTTTCTCAAGTCTTTCCCCTCAAAGATCTTTATGGAAGTAGTCTTAACTTTTCTGTCATTACTGGGTCAAAGCTGCCCAGGAAAGGAGTCAGGGAATCAGGAGTGGCGGATGGATTGCCATTCGGCGACGGGTCAGATAACAGATGTTGAACTCCTTAGGTATGCAAGAGCAAGTTCACTGATTCCCAGCCCAAGAAACAAGACAGCAGCAGCAGAAACAATGTCTTTAAGACTAAAGGACTCACACCCCTCTCGGATATTTGCCCCTATAGACAAGTGCAGAAATGTCAGCGAGACGCTTTCCCCTCTAACCCTACAGCAGAATGCAAGCTGTGACGTTTGGGTCACATATGCGGCAATCGGGAGGTGGCAGGGAGCGTATGGTGTAGTGTCAGAGACCAGCACAGTAGAGGCCAGTGCTGGTGGCTGTAGAAAGACTCTTCATGGCTAGGATAGGCTGGCTGTACAAGATACTTTCTAAGCTACAAACGATGACAAATCCTCTTCAAACACGGATATAGGAGAGGTATTCAAACAACAGGGACTTGTTATTAATTTCAGGTATCTTTGCCAACAACTGCACTTGGCTGGTTATCTTTATTTAATTTTTTGAAGATAATTAACCAAAAATTGAAACTTAACGTGAACTACTAGATTTACTCAGGTCTGACAAATAAATGTAAAGATAAATCTAAGAGGAAGACCCCTCTGAAATACATGAAAAAAAGCCCCAAAACCTTCAATGCCTTTTAAATAAACCAAAAAACCTAAAAAATACAAAAATGTTTCCTCTCAGTGTTCCCCCAGACAAATGTTTTCAACTCCTCATTTTGAAGGAGAATTTTCCTTTTAAAATCTGTCCTGAAGGTGGAACGCAGGATTTTGAAAGAAATAATGGCAGAGATAAAATCACAGAAATAAAAAATTAAGTTTTCCATACAAGTTTAAAAAAAAGCACTTTAGATGGATTTTGAGATGACCTTTTCTGAGCTGGATTTCTGTTCTTGCCCCAAATAGTCAGTGATAGTTTAGCTTGGGTGAAACCAGGCTTCCACATATCCCTTTCATAGGTCTTTAGACAAAACACTAGGGTGAAAAATAAGTTTGGCCAACTGCACCAGTGATCTTACAAAATAGCAAAGCTCCCAAATACATTAATTGTATGCGTTTATTTAGCACAATCGGACCAAAGTTAATATTTCACCAAAACTAGTGTGGAAAAAATGAGAAATCCAATCTTCTCCATTCATTGAAGACAGCCAAAGTGACTCTTTGCAGTTTACAAATTTCCACTGCTGAGCTAGAAGCACATGGTCAAACTTCCAGTCTGAAACACACTTTTATAGCTTGATTGTAAACTCTTGGAAAGCTAGAGTTTATGATACGGACACTGACAAGCCCTGAATATTCAGTGAATAAAATTCAGCATCAAAAGCAAAAGCAGTTAAAAATCATTAGATACGTGTCCAGCAGAGATGGTCTGGTCACTGGTACAAGGAATCTGCTTTGTGTCATGCAAGGAGGACTCTAAGGGAAGCACTATGTGTAACAGAGGCAACAGAGAAATTGTGTAGCTGGGCTGGACTTGTAAACACTCCAGAACATGATGGGCTAGGTTGGTGAGGGACACAAAAGCTGGAAGGCACTGGATCCACCTTCAAGTGGTTTACAGGAGATAGGGGCTAAAATTGTTCCTAGGATAAAGCTGTTCAGTGTTTTGTATTGCTGTACAGCTTATTCCATAGGTAATCAGAGACAATTTTCTATTAAAGAGACTACAGCTAGCCCTGGGCATGGAAATGCAGAGCCAGCAGAGTTGACACTCCCTTGAATCACTTATGAGGGATCACCTAAATCCTGGTGATCACCTAAATCCAGAAAAACAATTTCCTGTTTGGAAAAGTGTAGTCTTTTTAGAGAAAGTATGGATTCAATTAAGGAATGAGTTGTTTTGCTTGCGGTTTTGTTTGTTTGGTTGGTTTGGGGTTTTTTGTCATGGATAAATTTTTGACATGAATTGCTTGAATATGTCCCAAATAAATCATCTTTATTGCACTCCTCAGATCAGCGTGCCTGATCAGCTCACAGCCTAAACACCTGAGTCACATCCAGGCTGACAAGTCCTTTTGAACCTGAACAACCCTGCAGGAATTACAAATATGTTTCTGTCTTCAGTCCCATGAAGAGCCTCCTCACTCACCAGGATGCTCATTAACTGCTTCTTCAGGCTCTTAAAACAATGTATACAACTCCTGTCTGTCTTACAAGTAGGTATTCCCTAATTTGAAAAGCCGTTTCTTAGATGGATCCTTCATGTCCTCTGAATTCACATCAGCAACAGAAGTGTTTGTTTGTATGTTACAAGCACTCCTGCTCTGTCTTGTAGTGGATACAGGTATTTCTGATACCTAGTAGATCACAGAATCAATTAGGTTGGAAAAGACCTCTGAGACAAACCTATGACCAAACACCACTCAATGACCAAAACTCATTGAGTCCAACCTGTGACTAAACACCACCATGTCAACTAGGCCATGGCACTAAGCGTCATCCTGTCGTTCCTTGAACATATCCAGTCCTGTGATGCAAGAACTTATATCAAAAACTAAGAAATCAAAATCACTAAGAAGCCAGCTCTCAGCTCTATATTCTTAGGAAAGTTTCAAAAGTGCTTGGCCTTCAGTGAAACAAAGTATGGCAAAATTTTTTTTTAAATCCTGAACTTAAAAAAAAATACTGTGTTTATTCATTAATGACATAAAATGTTTTATGTCATTTTGGATATATTAATTATGGATATATTACCATCATATGAGTGTCAAAGCCTAGAGTGCATTTCAAGTCGTACAGATTTCTCTCAATAACTGCTATTTTCTGACTTTACTTCTACAGACAGTGAGAGGAAATAAAACCAGATTCATTCGGTTGCTGACTTTCAGTAAATAATGAACAGCACTACAGAAGTTCTGCAGAAGGTGGCTGTGAGTGTTCTCCTACCCTTCCCCATTTATCTTCCCTCATAAATTTACTGAAAGCTCCAACAGTCATGGGAATAGCTGAAACTTAAAAGCATGAATGTCTCTTTGTGTCTGCATTGTAGATATTGCATAGCTCAAACATTTTAGGACAGTGCAAACACAAATTGGGATGCTGGACACAGCAGGTACCACATTTGTGGACAAGAGTGCTGAAACTTTAATCACCACACCAGGTTTTTCCTTTGCAGAGGCACACAGACATTTGGGTATCAGTTAGTGTCACCCTGCATGTGAGGTGCTCCTTGGGAAGGTAAATTAGCCAAGCTAACTTAGCTTGGAAATCTCACCTGAGTCCCGTGTGAGTTGCTCTGCTACAGGAGGAAAGCTCTCCTTAACAGGGCTGAAGCGAGCTAAATCCAGATGCTGAAATTGGATTAAAGAGTTCCTCCATGCCATGCCTGGTCTCGGTATAAGAAGGAGGTCTAAGGTTCTCAACAGCCCCTGTACCTAAGCTCATATTTCTGGTTATGAAAGCTGGCTAGACTCCTTCTTCAGTCTCAACTAGCTGTACCTTTAAGGTACAGATCTTTGCATCATGCCTTATTTCCTCGTCGGAAGCTAAAGCCAAGCCAAGAGTCTCAATATCCACACATATGGAAGCACCATACTCTTTTTTTATATGTTGGGAGTAGCCAAAAAAAGAAGTAAAAACACAGTGGTGGTGAGGAGAGAGGTCTCAGAAGAGAGGACTGAATTTAATACGAGGGGGAAAAGAGAGTTTTGCACCACAGGACAAGAAGAGAACCATTGCAGTTTGCAGAGATAGGTGGAAGGTTTGTTTAGCTTCGTGGTATCAAACCCTGGAAAAAAACCCTGTATATTGCTAAGATACTTGTTAATGGACTCACACTTCATCTAAATTAAATAAAAAACATTGCACTGCTCAGTCCATGCAGAGGATTTGATCTGCCATGTTTAAATGGGTAGCTTTTCCTTTTCATTTCATACTCTTATCGATTAATCTGTGTTTAGAGAGAGAAAAGTGTGCTGTACTGTGCTAAGGAATTTTTGGTACCGCTTGACAGTTTTGGTGAATAAACTGAAATAAGCTGGTTGTCTCTGTCCCTTGCACATCTTCATCTAGTTGAATATAGTCCCTACTTTATGATATTGAGCACCCAGTCTCAGAACTGGGCTCACGTCCAAGAGCTGCAAATTAATCTTCACAAATAGGATGGACTGTGTAGGAGTTACTGTAGGTCAAGATTAGAAGAGAAAATTTGGATCTGGATTGTAAAAATGCCTTTGACTGGGAGTCCCACTTTAGGCTTTGGGTTCAGCTTTTTCTGGAGACACTATCAAACTGCAAAATGCTAGCCTTTTCACTTTCGCTTTTGTTAAAACTCAGGAATTTTTTTCCTTTTTTTAAGAAAAGAAGGCATCAGTGTTAGGACAAATAGAATCACTGCTATAACCCCGACAGTTGTTCTTCGGTTGATAAAGAACTTTCCATCCAAGCAAGATCTCTGCAGGGAAGAAATTTGCATGGTACATGCAAGTGAGGAAGGTTTTCTGGGAAGGAAGGAAACTTTTTAAATGTGTCTCACAGCATTTTTCCTGCTTCCTGGTCATCTGGCTCTAAAGTGCCCATATCAATCTCCCTCCCAACAGATGGGCAGAAATTGCTGGTCTGCCTGTGCACCAAGTAAATCCTGCACTTGGTCCAGCTTTATATACATGGCAAAATCATACTCTCCAGTGCCTGACTGAAAAAACATCTCTGTCAAAGAAAAGAAAGGAGAGAATAAAGCATTAAATGAGAGAAAAGAGAAAGAAAATAAGAGGAAATTAAGGAAATGCAAAGCAAATTATGTATCTCTGAATTTTTTTAAAACTAAACAGACGGGGAGAGGAGAGAGAGGATCATCCCTATGGACATATTTTAACGTAGGAAGTGTTTTAATTGCCTTTATTCTAAATTTAGGTGAATAATCACTATCATAGCTTTCACTGCTGATTGCATTAACAAAAATTGTCTCAAATCAGCGATGGGACGGTCCCTTGATACTCTACACACACATAACAGAAAGAATCTTTATCTCAAGAGGACCTGAGTACAATAAAGGAAACAAGAAGCCTGTGCAGGGAACCTTGTTATTCTAGTGCACAGTGCCCACAGGGCACTAGAATGCTGTAGGGAACTGAGATTTGGTGGTGTTTGAAGCATATAGGATTTTCTATTTCTTAAAGTGAAAATTTGAAACTTAGAAAGCAGAAACTTTCCCAAGAACACATCTTTTGCTGAAAAAATCTTTTCTTTTCCAACAGAAATCTTTTTTATACGGTGGATTTCATGTGGTGACTGGTGAAGCCACAGAAATGATGCTCTGTAATCAGCTGTCTGTGGAGTCATACTGTCTTCACAGCTTTTCCAGCTAAAGCTTTGATGGAAAGACTACTTGGTAGAGTCGTTTGCATATGAAAAAGAAGATCCAAAAGAGTTGGGGAATCATGGGTCTAGATGAAGCATTTCTAAAATACTAAAATTTAGAGGACCAATGATTTTGCGGTTAGCATAATACGCCATGAAATAGCAATTTCACGATTTGGAAGAATTCTCCATTTCATCTGCACTTTTTCATTACTACTACACACCACATAAACACCAGCAGCCAAGAGAGACTTAATTACTTTCGTCTCTAGATTTAACCTGGAGGTAGGTACATGCTTTTTCTAGGATGCTGAATAAGAAAAATGCATGTTGTGAAATCTCTTATAGAAGCTGGTAATAGAAAAGCTTCATTTTAGTGACAATTGAGAGTAGGAACCCCATCTGAAACTATTAGAAGTCAGAAGTGTGCCTGCATCTTATCAAGCTTACTCTGAAAGGTCTCAGAAGAGCTGGAAACATATGAAGGCTTTCCTTCATTCTATGGCTTGGCTAAATGACCTCATTATGGAAAACAAACACTGTCCCAGCTGGCTGTTATCATTTCACCCTCTCTGCTTATTTCCTTTGAAGCTGAGCAGAATGTAGAGATTTCCAGAGGCAAATGTGAGTTTGCTATCCTCTCCCTTAGCTAAACAGTGTGAAGGAACAGCCTTCCTCTCATACGTAACCCTCACCACAAGCCTTACAGCCGCTCCAAAGCAAGCCACAGAGTCAGCCAAGAAATACTTGTAATAGAGCAGTCAGGAAGGTGCTGAGACCCAAATGCTTTTCCTGGGAAAACTGCATTTCAGTCCTTCACATCTGAATCTCGCAATTGATAGGGTCACCTCATGTGTGGCCAGAGACACTGGCAGTGTACTTAGGAAGTCCACTGCTATCTTTCAAAGGTTACACTGTGTGCAGCATGGCAGGATAAAAACAGAAAATACAACTAGAGAGAAGAGCTATAGCAGATGGGAAAGACTTCCTATATTTAGCTCAGCTTTTCAAGGTGTTAACTTGGAAAGACGGTTTTGAAGCTAAGCTGTAAAAATTCGTATCTCATTTGTGCTTTTCAAAAATTGTGTTCCAGAAAAACATGAATCACATTCATACATAGTACGCAAAAAACCGAATTCTAAACACAGAAAACTTGTTCCAGGAAAAAATTATTTTCATTGTCAAAGTTTTGTTAGGACAGTATATGCATGTTATTTTTCTTTACTTCTTCTTAAAAAATAATTACCAGTGTGTGCATATTTGTATAAACATATATATGTATGTATATAGGCACACAATAATCAGTGTATGTGTGTAAATATATATACAAGTACATGTGAGTCGAGCAGGTTTAGATTGGGTATCAGGAAAAAGTGGTTCACCCATAGGGTGGTTGAGCACTGGAACAGGCTCCCCAGGGCAGTGGTCACAGCCCCAAGCCTGTCTGAGTTCAAGAAGCATTTGGACAATGCTCTCAGTAACAGGGTGGGATCATTGTGGTTTCCCGTGCAGGGCCAGGAGTTGGTTCAGTGATCCTGGTGGATCCCTTCCAACTCAGGAGCTTCTGTGATTCTATGCTTCTACATGTAAATATCAATACACAATAAGCATATTATAATTTATATGCCTGACAGTTCAGTTGAACCTGATGAAAAGCTCATAATCCTCAAAACTGTAAACTAACAGAACACAGGCATTGTGAGGTTGTCTGGTGGCCGGGACATACCAATATGGTAAGATACATTATCTATCAGCTACCATGATCAGTCACTTAAGATGACTGGAACCCATCAGGAGTTTAACTGAGGTTAATTACGTAATACAAAATAATTTAATTATTGGAGCACAGTCCTAGGAGATGGCTGGAAGACAAACACAGGGTCAAATTCCCTTATATAATCGTGCTGAAGCCAATGGAAGCCTGAGGAAAAAGCATGTCCTGCTAGGACGCAAAAGCTGTGTACTTGCTCAGTGGCAGTCATTCATCCTTCTGGAGGGGAGGAGTTTATACTCCTGATCTTTCCAGGAGGTTTATGGAAGAATTTCTGTGAAACTCAGGGCAGGTGATACCCAATTTGCCTATGAAATCCATAGTCCGCAATCCATAGTCCTCAGGGCAGGTACCATAGTTACGTTACTGTGGTAGCAGTCCTTGCAGGACTGCACGGCACTTGCTACAGATGGAACAGTTCTGCCTGTGTCCCTGGATTATCCTGTAAAGGACCACTTTAGTAGCCAGGGTGTTCAAAAGAAAAAGCTGTGTAATTCTTTCCAGGAGGTGTCTTTTTGTCATTCTGCCTTCTAGGCACAGAGTCCACCCTAGGACACCACACTGTGTCATTTTTCAGTTGTTCTGCTCCGAGGGTGCTTAAAACTGAGCCAATGGCAACAGAAGTAAAACAAAGAACAAACTAATGGCGTAGGGAGTGGGGGGAAGTGAGGGGCGGTCACGAGCAGGGGACGGGACACCCAATGGTATTTATCTGCTTCTTGCAATCTGTTTCACTTTTCTTTAAGATGTCAGCTCTTTGGGCAGGAAAAATACATTTTTCCTTGGCATGCTTAACCAATATTAACAGCAAATTGCCAAAGATGTCTTCAGGACACACTGTATCTTTATACATATTCATACTTTGTTTCCCCATAGATCCTAGTTGTAGGTTTAAAAATTACGTAAGTAAATTGTTGTCTTGCTAATTAAATCCACATGTGGACCTGTGCTATACAGATTATATTTCGATTGGTGATTTTATCATTTTTAGCACTATACCTGAAAAGCAGGTTTCATGCTAGATTAGTACAGATTAAGCAGATCAATGTCTAGGTAAATGTGGGCAGTGTATGTGATACAAAGATGTCAATAGATAAATATGCATGTACTTTTCTCTTGAATTGGATTCTTTGCAACTCACTCTCCTAAATTCTCCTTGCTGTCCATCAAAAAAAATTATTAATTGATTGATCTGTATCTGGCCTACAGGGAAAATAGAGGAAAATTCAGGAGATTACCCCTGGTATAAATAAAAGAAGGAATGCACAAATAGTCAATGAAGTCAGCTGGGCAAGGGAGTTTTACAGGTAGATCACATAAATCACGTGACTTGCAAGTAGGAGAAGAACAGGCAGTGAAAAAGTATTCCGAGAATAGAGACAGAAATAGGAGTGCTGGATCAATGATGTTAAGCACAAGATAATGAATGAATTTGAAGAAGATAGGAGATAAGCAAGATTACCGGCTTGGTTTCATGCAGGCCGCAAGGGGAGAACATGACTATTGCTGAATCTGAAAATGAAGAGGCTACAGGAACCAACAGAGAAGACAGTAGGGTTTGCGTAACTTTTCTCTCTGAAAAAAAAGACAGTTAAAAAAAAAATCCTAGACATGAAAATTATTCTGCAAAACCAAGTCATAACTCTCTTGTAGCATTCATAAATAGCCAAAATCTTGTTTAGAGTTGTAATTTCTATTTGATGGAGTTATTGTGAAAGAGATTAGCAAATCCTTTCAGTTCAGAGACATTTAAATTTAGCAGCAGGAAAAAGAAGTTTGTTGAGTGTGGAATCCATCCCTGCAACTCCAAAACAATCAGAAACAGGAAAAAGTAATCAAAAGGGAGTTTTAATGAGTTATAGAGCTATTGTTTACTGGGGAGGGCTAAAAGCCTGAAGCCCAAGCCTGGTGGACCTCTGTTACCCTGCACTGCCTCTTGGTGGCAAAATACTTGCTTGAAATTACGTCAAAACAACACAATGTGTGTGTCTGAAGGCCAAGGGGGTGAGGGGAGCGCTGAGAAAAATAGTGGAAATTCCCTGAGTCTCTGAACATACTGAAGGCTTTCCTTGAAAAACAAGGCAATAAACAGCAGCTGTAATCGTACATTCAGGCTAACACAGGCAGTGCCTCTTTCGGCTGTACAAAACGGAAGGCTCACCCTTCCAGACAGCACCAGAAATAGTTGCAACCCTTTGCTCCACAGCTGCCGAATGCGGGTGGACTGCGGGGCCGATCGTCCCAGGCACAAGGCTGGAGGGGACAAGTGCCCACGGGTGGTGAACTGCCAGGGTGTGTGCAAGGCCTAGGGCCCTCTGTGGCCAGCAGGCCCTAGGGTAGAGCAATGCTACCATGGTCTCATGAGTCTGCCAAAGTGAAAGCTTCACAGGGGCATCTGGAAACTCTTCTGGAGAGGGGCTGAAAACGGGAAGCTAATCTTTCCAAGGAAATAATTATACAGAAGTGCTGGGTTTGTGAGAGGAGACTTCTGTGGCTTTCCTAGAACTCTCCCCAAGATAAAAAATCATGATAGTAAGTTAGTGAGCAAAGGCAGCAGTTAGGTTACTGTGGTGCTCACCAGCAGTTACTTAACCAGTAATATGTGTCTGAGAATCGCCTGCTGCACCTGCCTGGTCAGGGAAAGATAGTGTTCCTCTCTGCCTCTCCCTGTTGACTTCTTGGGTGGAAAAATCTCTCCCAAAATGTTCATGTCTTGCATTTAAGGCAAGTCATTCCAGGCAATGGCTATGGACCCTCCCACAAGCATCCAAGTAGGAGGAAGTCAACAGGAGTGAAAAAAAGCAACAACACAGAATGTTTCCTGTGGAAAATGGACACATTAAAATGACCAGCCCATGAAGAAATAGCAGTGAGCTTGGTGAACTGCTCAGACAGCAGTCAGTGAGGGCAGGAGTGCAACATGTAGGCTTGAGCTACGTAATATAACGGATGACCTGCTCAGCCACACACTGCATAACCCAAAGGATTTGTCTACCTGTCCATCAAAGTAATACTCCCAACACAATAGACTGAGCAGGGTACGAATCAGATCCTTGGCAACAGTACAGTATGTGTGATGGTCACATGTATTGTATTGATGGTCACATGTAGCTGGCCTGTCTAGTCATTCATCTCCTGTATTTTACTAACTGTGCTAATTCCATTCAGTGGCACCATGCACAGTTTTGTGGTGTCTCAAGAGATTCCCCTGGCAGCTGGAAGAAACACATTTTGCAATGTAGAGCTAGACAGGAAGCAACTCACAGTAGCTTCCAGGTTAACAGTCCCCATGAAAATTATGGTTCTTCCAATATCCAACTAAAAGAAGGCTTTCCCTTTGCATAGCACACACTGGTCAGTATGATGTCATTAACAACCCTTAAATTTTGTCATTATTGGCACAAGCAATCATCTGAAGAAGACAGATGACAGTTACTTCCCCTACAGGTAACAGGGAATGATACTTGACACAGTACTCAATGTTTAATATATATTAAAAGTGCTGTTGATTTGTCTATCTATATCACCAAACTGTCAAGCCAGACCAAGTATTTTTATTTCACCAACACCTACTACACTATCAACAGGTTTGTTAAGCCGCCAGATTTTATTTCACTTTCACCTTTGTTAAGATTCAAAATAGCCACGTTTTATCTGCACAAGATCACTTGTGGTCATATGGCTTTCCAGGGAAATGTAACACAATAGCTTTGTCTGGAGTCATGTAATTTTCTATTCACTCATATCACTCCACCAAGAAGCCAAAATATTTTAATTAGATATAATGTGTAAATTCAAACTGCAAGTAAGGATTTAAAAGCAGAAAACACCCATAAAGAGACTTTCAAAGTGGCCATTAAAATTCAGATTCTTCAGTTTTTTGCAAGGCAAATTAAAGATTTTTTTAGCCCAATAACACCCATAGCACTTACAGCTGCCACTACAGTGTAAGACAGCATTTCTGCAGCTGAGGCTGGAACAAAATTGAAGCATTCAGGCCCACTAACTGCATCTGAAAATTTCATACACACTCAATAATATATGCTTGTACATTTACATACTTGTTTTCTAGAATATGCAGTCATGAGCAGTACTAAGACCCAATGAGGTCTTGCACTGCTCTAATTAGCATCTGTAATTATAGTTACATTTGGTATATCTATGTCATCTGTATTAAGAAACAGCTGACCTTGATGTTGTACGTGTGTTTAAGTAAGACCCAAGGTATTTGTTACAAGTTACTCTGTTAGAATTTTAATCTACAATAATTTTAATTATTTTAATCTACAATAACTGCAAGATAAGCGAGCCAATACTACACAGTTTCTCAGCTTTTACCATGCTGACAACTTGAGGTCCATTTTTTAATTTAGAGTCAGATTATGGATTTGCATGGACCTACCAATACGTGTAAAAACATTGTGTTTGCATATATACACAGGCACAGGCACCTAAGTTACAACCATTCTGAATATTTTTTGTCACTTATTCTTCAAAACCACAAGCCTTCACAAGCACTCATTCAGCCATCAATCTGAAAAATGCCATAAAGTCTCAAAATGTTACTTAGAAATGAAATGCAAGACATCAGTTTAACCTTTGGAGCAGGTGGAGGGTGGGGGGGGGGGAAAGAAAAAGAATTTTTTAAGTCAGCAGAAACAAATAGCTGTAGTTTGCTTTCCTGATGAAGAAAAGTATGTTTTGCCTTGTCTTATAACTGTAAGCAAAAACTAGATCTGGGAAAAAAAGACATCTAGTAATAGGTACAACTACCCCCACCTTTCTCACTGCTCACTCTGTCTCCTGCAATTGTGTAAAGCAAGGAAGTAAAAAGCTGGTAGAGACAGAAAAACATGTTTTTCTTTGAAAGTCCATCCACAGAAATATTTACCAGCTGTTGGCAAAACACACACAAAATAATATTCTCTTTTTAAAAGCCAGAAGCAAATAGGTCCTTTTTTCACTGAAAAATGGAGGATGTTTGAAGTCCCTGCTGTTGAAAAATGAAAAGCATTTTTTATTTTTTTCTTCATTTGCAGTTTTTGTGGGGTTTTTTAGTGCTCTCTAGAAGTCGCTGAGGTCTTTTTCCACTCAGATCTGCAGTATTATCCAGTGTATTTTTGCCCCATGGTCAGTCAAAGTCTTCCTTCTTCATGAGTGGATGTCACCAAAGATATCCATAGAGAAGATAATTTAAAAACCCACTCATTTATCCAGGTGCTGTAAATAATGGCTAGTAAGATGAACAGCCAAGGATGGGTGCACAGGCAGAGACAGGCTGTGTGCACACCATTCAGAGTAGCTGGAGCAATAGGAGCCCTGGCAGACTGCTCTCAGAAAGGTGCCTGTTTCGGAGGGTGAACGATCCACAGAGCAGGAGGTTTCTGTAGAATACACCTACAGAGATCCACAGTTCAGCCAAAGCCAACGCCCAGACCTTTCTCTCATTTCATGTAACAGCCTGGAAGGTCTCAGGGTCCAGATGATCTTGTGAACTAGGAGTAAAATCCCTCTCATAGTTCACACTGACCCCTGGAAACAGACCTCTTTCTTCCCAGCCTCTCTGACTCCCTTCTCTTTTCAGCCAACAGCAGAGAAAGTTGCTCCCAGAGGAAACACACTTGTTTTTGGAGTCCTTCCATATCAGTGCTCAACAGAATCTGCCAAAATGGATTTAAACTCTTCTCCCACTAACAGATGCCCAAGGAAGAAAAAAAAAAAGTGGTAGTGCTAATACTTTTTTTCTTAATTTTCCCACTTCATTTTCTCAGTGCCCACTATGCTGAAACCGCAGCACTTCACAAGACTTTGAAGAATCCTTCACTATGCCAGAAAGGACACTTCGAAAATATAAGAAGAGCTGCAAAAATGTCCCAGAACTAGCATGACTTGAATTCTAATTTCTTTAGTGAAGAGGTGTGCAGAGCAGTACAAGGAATTTAAAGAGGCCACTGTATCTGTGTTTTAATGATAGGAAATAATGGGCTGTAACCACCCCAGCACAAAATGGTTTTATCAGTGTTGCCTTAACTAAGGAATAAAAAACACGTGGAAAGGGTATGATTCAGCCACAGATAGGGGAAAATGAAGGTGTCCTGGAGTGATAAAAACACAGGTAAAATATTGTCTAGCTTCCTGAAAAAAGATTAAAATCCAATATCCTGATTTTAGGAAAGCAAAGTACTTTTAACCACGTTGAGAGTATATGAGCTAGTGGCTCCATAGCTCTGAGCAAACAGTCTGAAAAATGGCGCCGGCCAGAAACGTTTGGGAGTCTCCTGGTTACATGCACAGAGAAGGTATAGAGACAATGATAACATTTTCTTCATTATTAGAATCAATTACATTAAAGAATATATGAGAAAAGGGAGTAGAGAGAGGCAAACTGCCTCATAGGCATATGCATAATGAGGCACTAGTGTGTCATTTCTGTCCTTATCAATCAAAACACTTAGGAAAATTAAATAGCTTTTAATAATGTCACCTGATTGAATTTTATCCCTCTTTTTCTCTGCTTGGATCAAATTGGACTCCAGGATCTCTGATCCAGTTTTAAAGGTTCATGAATGCTACCACCCAGCATATACAATTGTTGTGTGTCTTGTCATTTCAGTCCTCCACATTAAAATTCCTTCAGCTGAACTTTGTTACTCTCCTCTTGATACCCTTCACCGAAGACCCAAGTCTGTGATTTTCCTGTAGACGAGAAAGAAGGAATCAGTCCACTCTTCATCAGATGCTAAGGAATTAAAAAAGTTTCTTTATTTAACAGCCCAACTACAGGCAAGATCTTTACGTCAGACTTCACACTGTGTTCAACTTGAAATCATGACGCAGATTTATGAGACGTCAAGTTTTGTTAATCCAGGGCTCAATGCTTCTGAAAGAAAGTACTACCAGAAAGTGAGCAGAAGGTACTACTGCTCAACTTCGACAAAATGGTTGTACAAACACTCTCATGTTTTGTGTACACCTTCTTCTCCCAGTAATGTCTAAAAATGCTCAAAATGTATAACTGGGGACTGATCCATTCAGGAACAGTATTTATTTGGCAGTTCTGCCTAGAGGTGCTCCAAAGTGAGCTGCTCAGATACCTTCCACAGAGAAATTTCAGTGAAATGAAACCTAATGTCAAAACTAGGAATGAAAGGAATCTTTACATCCTTAAAAAGCCGTAATTACTTAGAAATGCTTGCTAGAGGCAAAGCCATGCCAGGTAGAAGTGAGAGATTTCAGTGTTGATGCTCCAGACGAGGAGCATTCCTGAGTGCATTGGTTCCATAAGGCTTTCATGCATCCTGTGTTGCTTATCCACCAAATTACAATCAATATTAGTGGAGCTACTCACCATCCATAGCAATGCCCAAGAGCAAGCTCAAAAACATAATTGCCTGGCTCAGTGAGATGTGAGTCAGAATTGCAGGAATGCCTCACATCCTTCCTCACGTGTACTTCCACTTGAAGCACGTTGACTTGCACTGCAGTCAGGGCGTGGAATAACACCCCAGAAGCACTTAGCCTATTCTAGACACAGAAGAATAGAAAAAAAATGGTTTTAGTTGCCTATGAGAGAGACTGAAGAAACAAGGAGGGAGATGCTCAAGAGAAGAAATTTTGGGCATTTCACAACTTTTAAGATCCAATAAGGATCCCAGCATAACTGGGTCCAGGGGATATATATATCACAAGCAGTTTATCCCACAGTCCAGGCCACCATGAAAAGTGTTTCCGTATTCTGATCACACCACTTTTGTGTTACCTGTCCTCATGCAGCATAACATCACCTTTTAAGAGCTAGGTTTCAGGTTTTTTTCCTCCAAAGAACAATTTATAGAAACACCTATGGACTGGAAACACCATAGCTGCAAGCTTGTGTCTCATTACATTCTTCTTACATTTATGACTAGGCTAAAACAAGAAAAGTTACATACAACTTGTATTTAGTTTAAAACATACTCTGTTTTTTTCCCTAATTTGGTGAGGGGACTGAAGGTGAGCTTGTCTGCCTTATGACCCAGATCAGTCAACTTACCAAAATTAATTGCTTCTCTCAGCAAACCTTGCTTGTTCCTTTAAAAATCCCTTGCAGTTAAAGGACAGGCTGTGTATATGAAAATCACATGAAACAGTAGAAACCCTTCTGCTGTCAGGCGTCTCTAGCCACTACTGGCAATTCACGTGGCCTGGGTTACAGCAGGCATAAGCAACAAGTAGATAACTGCTTCCCCTGTGATCAGTAATAGAACCTGCAGATTACTCTAGGTACAGTCATAGGCAAAATAATTAGTCTAGATTTTGAAGGCAGGCATTCTAGGATCAACAGCATAGTTTCCTGGTGGGAAATCAGACAGTCTGAGGGGATTCTCCACTGTAGCACCCTTCTCTCAAGAAGTATTTGGCGAGAAAGTAGCTGAATGCAAAGGAAAGGGTAGCTTCTGAACATTGCTGTATCCTACTGTCCTATTTCCTTAAGCCTAGCTTAAGGGTAGAACTGACAGAGACAGTTCTGAGGCTTTGCATTTGCTGTGAAAAGATGATTGTGTAGGTAGAATTTATATCAAAAGCATGAGATGTCAATATTTTTTAGTCAAACGATACTTGTAGGATACAGGTAGTGGTCATTAAAAAAAAAAAAGAGAGTGGCAATGTTGCTGTGTCCAGTCACCTATCCAGTGTAAAGTCAGAAGGGCAATATTACAAATTTATGTTGCAGAGATCGGTGACACAAGATCAATATTTAATCATGAAGATGAAAAGCGTTTACAAATGCTTCCAATGGATAGGATTATCATCTGCTAATTAACCTCCAGACTTTAATGAGGCAGCAGTGTGAGCACAGAGAGGTGGAAGAAGTGGTGCACAAAGTGGCTTTTTCCAGCCTTCAGGGTAGGTTACGGATTGAATTATGAACTCCCACTATATCTGTTACGGCACCCCAGTAGTTAATATGAGTCTTTTTCTACGGGTTGCTTCGGAGACGGTTCCTGTACCTCCGGAAGCAGGGAGAAGAGAAGTTTCCTGTTTTGAAGAAGGTTTAAGAATTATTTTCCTCCAATCGGGCAGCAGATGCCTGGGCAGGAAATGGAGAATGCAGCTGCCAGCCCCACTCTGGGTCAGTGGCTGTGCTAATCAATGCAGCCAAGGTTTACCACAGCCAAAAAGGCCTTAGTGATAAGTAAGTTGCACAGTTAAAGGGAGGATTTGTGATGGAAGGTGCCTGGACTGAGACTTTCGCTGGCACGAGACCAAAACAAATCCAAATACTGAGAGGAAATGGGCGTTTGTCTTCCTCCCTATACGTAGCTCTCATACAACACGTTGCAGCCAGTATATACCCCTGATAAAATGAGGTGCGTGATTAATTGTTGTGGGTCGAAAACAATGCTCAGAGGTAGCAGTAACCATCATTGCTGTAACCTTTTCTCGTTGATGATTCACTGCCATTGCATTTATTGGGGGGTATCAAATGCATGGTCGCATCAAATGCAGGAAACCAGTCAAAAATTCTCCAGCTGGGTGGGGGTGTTTTTCCCCCTTTTTCAAATGAAATTTAGCAAGAGTGTTTACTGACCTTGAGAACTGAAATTCATCTCTGACCCCAGTGAAGCTAGAACTGCTGATGAGTTTGTTTAAGCCGAGTCTCAGCCTTTTTGACTTGGTGCCAAATTTTTCTTTCACTGACATCAATTTTACACCTGCATAACATTTGACCCTCAATGGTATTGCTCCTCACTTACACTTGCTTATTTTGACTGATGTCTGAAGCACCTGTCTGCCATCCTTCAGCTCCCAGTTCACTGTCTGATTCTCTACGATGCTATTTCCTCTCGTGCTTTATGTAGACAGCATCTACAAGGGTGTGAAAGGCTGGAGAAAAACAAATAGCTGCAGTAGGCCAATCCATAAAAGTATATTTCTCTGTTTGTTGCCAGTAGAGTTCTATTGACATTTTGAAAATACAGGCACCAAGTGCTTTGGAGTGCAGAATCGTCGCATGCCATTGAGTAAAGATAAACATGTTTCTGGACACATCCTTGCCCAAACTAAGTTACATTAAATGAAGCCATTCCTGGGTAAGACATGGACCAAAACTGAGCAAGGACTTGAGAATTAGACATCTGGGCAGTTGAGAAGGAAAGAAAATCTCCGTGGCAGTGAGCAATGAGTAGACCCAAATGGGTCTCTCAGATTTTGCACAATTGACTACAAATATTCTTTTCTTATAATTATACTAAGCTCATAAACTTGATGCATCAGAGGAACCTTGATGGCACCATGAACCTGAATGGAAACACACAGATCTCCTTTCTGAGACGACTGGTGCTCTTGCTAGGGGCCCTTTACTAAAAATGGCAAGTGAAACAATCAGATATTCATTTGAACAGGTGAGAGTCAAAGACATATTTGGAGTATTTCACAGCTGCATTCTCCCTGGGGAAGATGGTTTCGCTGTTCTAAACTCTGCTAGCTTCAAGGAATGTGTTATGTGGGACTCCGCCCTTCAAAAGCTTAATTGCAGGATATGCTTGCAAAAGTGCAGATTCTTCTTTTGGCTGCAAAAATTTGATTTGACCCTTCAACATCTCCTGAACATGTTCACGTGCATTTACCTTCCCATTTTTCCATTTGTAATACAGATCATTCCCCATTATTTTTCAAGAGGATTAGAGGATAAACAGACAAATTTCAAGCCGTTCTTTTAAGGTTCCTGTTTGTATTTAGCTATAAAGTTCTCACAGCTTTTCATCATTTCAGCACAGGAAATTACACCCTGGATTGTCTTTTAGACTAGCAATAAAAACAATATAAGCCTTTTGCTTGCTAAATATATTTCAGTTGCACAGATACTGAGGGTTTATCCCTGTTGAACCCAAATTGTAGTCTAATTGCCTGTGCAGCAGTCCTTGGAGTCTGTAATTAGTCTGATTTGCTCAAGAACACATGCCTTGGTGAACAATACAATATCTCATAGCAGTGCATTGGTTGCATTTTTAACCACCATAAACCAGTTAAAAGCTCAAAAACCAATCAGATCTGATGAAAGAGAGGAGTCAGGGACTCCTGGAGGTACCCTGACACCCTGCCCTTCGTGGCGGGAAGCTGAGTTGAGCACAGACAGTCAGAAACTTGTGAGAAGCATTCACCCTTTCCAGAGCTAGGTCACAAAATTAATCATGAGCAATGTCTCCCCCTTAGCCAGGCTTTGAGTTAATGGTGTAATGTTAGGCCCAGGAGTTATCTCCTTCTCATCAATTACAGGGTTCTGCTGGCGTGTTCAGCTACTTCACAGAAAAAGTGAAAGAATTTCACTCCATGAATTTTTTTACAAATTGATTGTTTGGATCAAAACCTATGAAGTATTATAGTACTTTGTCCTAGAGCAGACCAAAAAGGATTTTGACTGAAGTGCACTATAGAAATAGTACATTAATTACAAGACCGTCTGGCTTATTTGCAGAAGCTCTTTTACAATGGCTTTGTTTTGGTCGTAACATATTCAACCAATATTTTTCTATTATGTATCTAGGTAGATACTTTGCAACCTAGGCTATGTTTTTCCATTTATTACGAAATTCCCCCAAATCCTGCAGCCTACATTCTCAATTCTTCTATGAAAACATGTTTCTTGCCTTCCTGCTGTCCCTTCCCCTACTGCTTAGGTTTTTGCAACTGTTTAACCAAAAAGCTATTATCCTGGAAAACATATTTAAGGATTATTTTTCCAAATCACTTGTACCGTGATTGATTTTTTTTTAATTGTTCATTCTTTTTCCATTGTGTCCCATAAACTTTTTCCCACCTTTTGCAATGTCTTAAATCTGTATTCTTGAAGCTGCTTCACATGATATTTTCTCTTGACACAAGTTAGTTGTGTAGCTTGATGCAGACATCAAGGCTGCAGGTGGCAAGAATAAATCGGGGGCGGATACATGAGGATGGGAGAAGTCTGGATGACAGCTGGTCATAGGTGGACCAGGGAAACCCATTTAATTCTCTGCACCAGGGCACAGACCAGACACGTTATGCTATGAGGGAATATATAGGCCTTTCCATATCCCTTTTTATGTCAGTCAGAGTAGTAATGAAAGAGCTGCTACTGTAAATTTATCCACCTCCAGAACCGTACAGGATTGCAAATGCAAACAACCAGGGTCCTCTAGGAAACCAGAACCCAGCGTCCCTGGATAGAAGCCTCAGTGGGAGACACTCACACCCACAGAAAGAAGGATTTAATTCCCATTTCCCTCATTGCTTTCTTTCTCACTTCAGAGGTCTGTGCACTACAGTGCAAGGCACCCTGCACTCCATCAGTCACAGTGAGACAGCACTGAAAGGTCAAGAAAAAGAGCTTTGCCTATACTACAGAGCACCTGCCAGCAGGATAATATTAGTTATTAGCCCTTTGCAAAAGCAGAACTAACAGCATTGAAAATGAAGGTGCTCTGGATGGTGTTAGCAATTGTCGTGATTCCTGGGGGATTCAAAATGTCAAAGCAGGACCTGACTGCTTCACACCCTGGCTTGGACACGGGGCAGGTACAATGTGCTGCTTCTTCCCGTGCCCATACTGCTGGCCCGCAGGACTCTGGCATTGCTGCAAACAGGTGTCCTGCCCTGGGAAGTAAAGGTCCCTCCCCGACTAGGGAAGCGAACCTTGAGGTCAGCTCAGACCTCCTGGGATTTATTTGCCAGGGGAGGGAAATTTGCCAAGTTGTGCTTTCTTGCATGAGCCTACCATACCATACCAGCCCTACCGGGAAACGTAGCAGGGCTATATTATGCCTCCACTGAGAGGAAGGGGACGATCCAACTTTGATTGGGGGTTAGTGCTGCTACCAGCCCGAAAATTGAATGCCTGTATTAACTCCATTGAGCCAGAAGCTGGTTTATGGAAGAGGGGAAGACAGCAGTCTGCAGCTATCTGAAACCGCTCTGAGCAAGCGTGGTTTGTATGCGAGGGACCGTGCCTGGCTCCTCTGCACTCAGATCCCGCTTCCAGCAGCAGGTGCTGTCGGCTTCGCGGGGATGCTCCCGGTTAGGGAAAAACGCCCGGGGCGGGGCGGGGGCCTCCCCGATCCTCGTTCCCTGGAGGCTCCGAGGCTGGCGCGGTCGTGTCCCACGGGGGAATGGAGCGGGGGTGTGTGTGAATGAATAGATTGAGGAGGATGGATGGAAGGGGGGAAATTACGGAGAGAAGGGAAGAATGGGCAGGAGGAAAAGGATGAAGAGAGGGAAAAGGATGGAAGGAGGGAGGAGGGAATGGAGGCGATATGGAGGGAGGGGAGGAGGCGGGAGAGGGGATGGAGAGAGGGGGACCAAGTAGGGGGAAAAGAGGGACGGTGGAAGGGGAGTGGGAACACGAAAGGAGGGCTCGCGAAAAGTAGGGCGAAGGACCCCGCCGCGCCTTTATATATTCGTGCCGTTGGGCATCCGTGCTGCGTCCATCCCCTCCACTCCCCGCGGGGGCCCCCAGGCTCGCCCCGCGGCGGGCGCTGCCTGCACGGAGCCGGTGCTGCCCC
>WBMZ01007327.1:0-64954 GCA_013400975.1 Atrichornis clamosus
ACCATCCCAGCACAGGCAAACGATCCCAGCCCAGAGAAGCCTTCCAGCTATTACATTCATTATGCCTTCACTGTACATCCAAACACTTTAAGCAGCTCCATTTCCAAGCCAATCTAACAATGTGCCTGCAGAGTCCTCCTTAAGACAGTTTTGGAGGTTTGTTATCCCTTTGGCTTACATCTACATTAGAATTTATTTGGTTTATATAATCATTAAACCCGAGGCTCACGTTGGCCTCCTACCCAGAACAATTTCACCTTTGGGCACCTGAACAGTCTCCTGCACACACAGTTACTGCTGTGGATGCTTGGACTCCTCCAGTTGTGCTGTGTTCAGGAAAGAGGATGAATGGGAAGACAACCAGTGACTGGGGGAGGCCAGGATCAGGGATTTGCTGCTTTGCAGGTCTGCCCAGCTCAGGAAAAGTGGGGTCACCCCGTTAGAGGTGTCTGTGCCATCATTCCTGTGATGAGTACAGTGCTGGGGAGCTCAGTGCATCAGAATTATCCTTCTTTGTTTTCTGTTGTTGAATAAACCTCCTACAACCTTTGGAAAGGTTAATGCCTGCCTCCCATGGTTTGTAATATCCTCCACACGTACCCAGGGAAATTTTGCCTGTGCTGGAATCAGGCACAGCAAAGAGTTATTATTGTTCGGATTTACTAAGCAACAATTGCCTCTACTGTAAACTGTGTGGTAAATTCCAGGCCTCATCCCAGAATACTTCTGAGACCAATAAACTTGGATACATTTGGAAACAGCATTCCTTTATGGGTGCATGCCAAGGAGATACTGGGTTCCAGATAAACCTCCAGAGTGAATCTATTGACTTCAGTCCATTTACTCCAGGGATGAGGCTGGCTCGGTGTCTTTCCTGAAGAACTGCTGGATAATAATGACTCCTATTTAATTAAAAAGCATGCCAAGAGGAATTTCAGGGTTTAGAAATGTGCTTGTCACTCAGAAACAAATTCATACTTGGTAAGAGAAGAGTTTGTTGTGTTTTTTTCCTTTTTCCCCTGGACACATCCACAGCTATCTCTGAAACGTCCCTGGGCTGGAATCCACAGCGATGTCTCCGGGTCTGCGGTTTGGTTATTCGGGGTTAGAGCTCTTGTCTGTTGTGCAAGGCAGTGCCTCTGCCCTTAATTCACTCCTGACAACACTGCATTCCTCCCTGTGCCACTTCCAAACCAGACAATGAGCTCTGCTCGGCTCCCTTTACCCATCCCCAAGCCTGGCTGGGCACTCCTCCACGGATTTATCTTTAATTTCACAGAATTTTTGGGTGAGCAACACACAGTGAGGCATCCTGGCAGCTGATCCACTGCCAGACACACTGGATGCCCTCCTGGGGAAGTGGAGGAGATTTCATACAGGCTCTGGAAGTAAAATCTTTCCAACGATTACAGGGAAGTGTTTGACTTACATTTGAAAAATATCAGTGAGATAGTCCCCACTTGCAGACCTTGCTGGGAGGGAACGTGGGAGGTAAAGGAGGAGAGTGAGGAAAAGCTTTTATCTACAACAAACGTTTTAAGTACAGAATTTAAATCTGGTAAATATTAGGCTTATAAAGTTTCCTGTGAGCCAGAGACTCCCTCTCTCTGCTGCACCCACCTTGCTTATCTGGACTGAATTTTTCACACTCAGAGCTGTTACGTGACCACTGTCCTCACCTGATTCCACTGCAGCAGAGCCATGGTGCCCTCCCAAAGCACAGCTCCACAACCCCTGCAGTCCATGCCCTGCTGCTTTTATTTATGCCTTTTTTCACCAGCTTCATCTTTCTCCTGTAGCAGAACCTTAGACCAGCAGCATCACTGAGAGCATTTCCCCTCTCTCCCCTCAATTCTCCTCCAGATCCCAGTGCAAACATCTGTACAGGGCACATTTCCACTGACTTCCATGCAGATGTGCCAACAAAAAATTGGCCCAGCTTCTCTGGGAACGTGCCATCTAGTTTAGACAAATAACTCTGAGCAACCTACCATGCTGCTAATCCTTTGGCCAATTTTAGAACCATCTTTTTTTTTATTGTTCTGAAAGTCCAAATAAATATTTTTTCCATTCTGGTTTTCATCTTGGGACAGAGGTGCCAAACTACTGTGAAAAGAAGCGTTTTATCCCCATTTTCAGCCAGGAACAGAAATAGACCACTAAGATTTTTCCTGCAAGATTTCCATCCTTGTTCTGGATAATATATCTGAACACAAAGGCTCATCCTCCAGTGTGTGACTCCAAAGCTCTCTGCTCCGGACTGCAGGTTTGGGACAACATGGTGCAAATTTACAACACTGGATATGTGATTTAAAATCAGGAATAATGATGGTGACCCAGAAACTGGAGCCAGTTTGGGCAGCTTTAAAAGCAGCATCTGAAATGTTACACGCAGCCAGTCACCAAACCCAGACTCCTATTCTGCTGACATTAGTACGTCCTTAATTCTTGTTCTATATTTGCAGCACAAACAAGATCCAAAGCAAGAGCAGAGCTTCACTCTATTGTCTGTTCCACAGCAACCAGCCCTTGCCCTGATGCTCATTGGAAAAGGCAGTGCCAGGGGATGATCAGCAGGGATGCACAGGGTGTGACAGGTCTTTGCAGACAAACAGCAGAGTCACATGTGAGAGAAAAGCTTGTCTCGAGTCCTGTGATTTCCTTCTTGCCTCCCCTGACCTCTTCCTTCTCCCCTGTTTTCTTCTCATTTCTCTGCCCTTTTGAAGTATTCACTCTGTGATTGTGCTTTTGAACTTTTGGGAAAGAGCCTGGAGGAAAGATAATGCTCAGTGAAGCACAGTCATGCTTCCACTGCCCCTGCCACTGGGATGCTTCAAAGTGCTTTCAGACATGGTGACCCAGGAATCAAAGTTCATCTTGCAAAATTTGCACTCTTAGAAATGTCTTTTCCTTGCACCTGAGGCAGAACAAGGACTCCAGTGTGGGTTATCATGCCTGCTCTTCTACAGAAGCCCTCCAGCATTGACATGGTGACACTGGGGTTAGAAAATCTGGAACAGCCATTGCTCCTTAATCAGGCATGGCAAGGAATGCATTTCTGCAAACTATTTCCATTTACTGACCAAAAAACAGGACTAAAAGGCCCCTGACAAGGTTTGGCTGGCAGTGCTGCTGTTCCATGGGTCTAACCCAAGGCTGGGCAGAAGCAGAAGCCCAAGGCAGAGCCAGCGGTGGCAGAAATGCCGCCCTGTCCAAGGATCAGTCCTGTGGAAAACTCTGCCTCCTTCCCCTCATGCCTTACATTTGGGCAACACTGGAATGCTGCTTTGTGCTGATGATTTCTGTCACTTACCACAGTGCAGCAGAGGGGCCAGAACCACCAGAGCAGAGCCAAGGCCAGCAGGAGGAAGAGGATCAACAGGGCGATGGCCAGGATGGTCCCGTCCGACTGGAAGAGAAACATGGAGAGTGTGTGACCCCTCTGGCACAGAACTGCCCTCACCACCTGCCTCCCCTCTGCATCCTCCTCCCAGCTGTGTTCCCAAGGCCCTTCTCCATTTACTGCCACGTTAATGATAATAATGATTGTGCCACACTCCATTTATTTTTCAGCAGTTTTCCTCTCCTCACAGATCCAAATGTGGCACCCACCCTCCCCCACCACCTCACTGCAAAGAGGCCCAGACCTCTCGTTCACAGGTTTTGCCTCCATTTTCTGACCCTCACAGTTACATAAAACACTTAATTCAGATTAAAATCAATATAACGTTCCTCAGAGCATCGTGAAGTCTTGAAACAAAGTTTGAAAAAGAGCTCACAACACAGTCATGAAATCGTGGAGTGGTTTGGGTTGGGAGGGAACTTAAAACCCATCCAGTCCCACCCCTGCCATGGGCAGGGACACCTTCCCCTATCCCAGGGTGCTCCAAGACCCATCCAACCAGGCCTTGGGCACTTCCAGGGATGGGGCAGCCACAATGTTGGCAATGTTTCTCTGTAGTTTAAGCAACTTCTTTGCAACTCTTCCCCTCCTGCAGTACAAACGTGACAGCGGTGTTGGCATCACAGCTGACTCCAAACTGGGAGCCTGCAGTGAGATCTCCCAGGGCCCATGACCCAGGAACTCCTGCTCCTCTCAGCTGTGCTGACTCAGAGCAGTTCTGCCAAGAGCTTTCCAAGGGATCTGAACATACATCACAAGGACTCACAGGGAGTTTCCCCATCAGAAGTCATTAACTCCAGAAGATCCCCTCCTCTCTGGCTGGGACACTTCCCCCAGTTAAAACACATTTGCAATTCTCTGATATTGATCAGCACTGCTGCAGAGCCAGCTCATTTCAGCAGTCAAACCCAATGTGAATCACTTCTTGTTCCTCAGATTTAACCCAAACCAGATGTCCCTGCCTTCCTGAGATGTGCCAGCCTCTCTATACCACCCCTCCCCAGTATCCTGCTATTCCCAGAGCAGCAAGTCCTGACCTAAGCCTCTTTGAGAAGTTCTTGACGTCACAGCCAGGCATTGCAAACCCCCACCCCAGTGTCGAGGTCACAGTGCCACAGTGAGGACACATCCAGGAGCAGACTGACCCAGGAAAAATGGGTGCCTGCTTAAATCACTGCAATTCCAGGGCCAGATGACCTCCCATCATACCAGAGAGTAATGGAAAAACATCCAGGTTGAGAGCATTTTCCAAACTCTCTGCTGGTGCAAAAAGAATTTCTGGAGCACTTGGATCAAGACAACCTGATCTTTGACACTTGGAAGCAAGAGAAGGCAGTCCACACAGGAGAAGAATTCACCCAAGGCATGTCTGGAAATGGAACTTGGACCCCAACACAAAATAAAAGCTCATTTGAGAAGACAGAGCTGTGCATTTGAGGCTGTTCCTCTAGACAAACAGCATAAAGGGACATCCATCATCTGCAAAATCCAACCTGCTGGTATTCAACGCTTTAGAAAATGTGATCTTGACTCCCTACTGCCATGATATTGTAGAAGAAATAAGACTTTTTATGTCTAATTGTTATCTCACCCTTTAGCCCCATGTTAAGACAAATATTTGGTCATTAAGAGTATTCTAAAATCAATTTGCAAAAATACAAAACAAATTAAAGTGGCCTCTTAACTGTTTTCTGGGGATTTTTTCGTTTATTTTTAAAAATAGAATTTATTTTTACTTTTCTTCTCCCCAAGACAACCTGCAAAGACCAATTTCATGATACCCCAACACATCTGTTTCTCTGCAAAGCAGCTGTTGTGGCCAGCTGGTGTTCTGTGTGTCACAGCAGAAACCAGTCCAGAGGCCTGGGAAGGGCTGGAGTTGCCAGATCTTCCATGTCTCACTCAGGTAATGCTTCTCCCCAAAGCCAGGGCTGCCTGGCAGGGCTGCAGGAATAATCTCTCTCCAGCTATCACAACCAGAATGCTCCCTCCCAAAACCACTCCTGCTTGGATTAATTCCTTTTCTTCTATTTGAACAAATATCAAAATGTTCCAGACATGCTGGGCTCAGCCAGAGCTGCAGTGTCAAAGGGACAGAGTCACAGAGTCCTCAGGCAGGACCTGCAGGTGCTGCCTCAGCTCCTCTGTGCTGCCACTGCTGGGAGAAAACCCCAGAGAGTCACCCCAGGACACAGCATACGCACAATAAATCCTACTATAATAACCCAAAGTGGATTATAAAGCTGCTTTTGGTCTGTTTTATCTTTATTTTGTCAGTTCCTGCTAGAATTTAGCTGTCACTCTGTGTAATGTTATGGTTTTATACAGCTGGAACTGTGCTGAGATAGAAACTGCCACTTAGCCAGGCTGAATGATAAACAGGAATGAAATTCTGCCTCCTCAAAGAGTTTGCAAAAGTTCCACTGACATTTTGAAATCTCTCTTGCAGTCTTATATAGCTGGTGAAAAAGGGCTGAAGCATTTCAAATGTCTGTTTTCATTCTATTTTTTTTTTTAAAATCAAAATTTGGAAGAACAATGCAAACACTCATGGAAACACTGAACCATGGGATAATGTGATGAGTTGTGTTTAAAACTTATTGAATACAGGCTGGAAATTCAGACCAGGAACACAGCTTTCATTTTAAAAAGAGAATTTTTACAGTAAACTAGACATTTTTCCCTAAGAAAAAAATCAGTGGAGACAAAGCCTGGCTAGCCCCTAAATACACACAATATCTGTGATGGGTGCTCCTGTCACAGGGATTCATCTTGGCACAGCTAAAACTGTGGGGCTGGGACCCACTGTGAGACCAACAACCTAAAACTCCACGACACCTGAGCGGCTGACAAAAGCCAGGCAGCAAAGGTGCTCTCAGGGCTTGTGCCAAATTAAGTGTAAAACTTTGGCACTTTGCTTCCTGAGAACCCGGGCAATGCCTGGAGTCATTCTTTTGAAACACCGTGTTATTTCACCAAGAAACAGTAACAGAAAAAAGAGAGGGCTCTTTCTTTGCGTGGCCTTTCGAGGTGCTCCACACCTGACACGTTAAAACTCTGCCATGCAGACTCAAACAAATAGGCTGGTACAGAAACAGAGGCAGCTGTGCCTTGAAGACTCCTTTGCCCGGCCAGAGTCCAACAAGGCCAAGAAAATGCTGCAAGTATTGCTGGCAGTGGAAGTGTAGTGGGCAAGAGCCTCTGGAAGATGTTGTACAACAGAGAGGTATCAAGAAGTCTGGAGCAGGACATGTCAGAGGCATTTCCTCATATATTGGGGTGTGGACATATATACAGAGAGAATCTTAGAATCACAGAATGGTTTGGGTTGGGAGGGACCTTAAAGCTCATCTCATTCCACCCCTGCCATGGGCGGGGACACTCCTCCCAGAGCAGGCTGCTCCAGGCCCCATCCAGCCTTCCCTCAGCAGTCACTGTGGAACTGGCAGGGGCACGAGAAGCCAGGCTGGGACTGGGGGGATTCCTCAGCCAGGAGACAGAATCCTGGCCCACCTCTAGGACTGCAGGTCCTCCTCGAGAGAGGAGGGAAGGGATGGCAAAGCCTGATCCAGAAACTGCCAGGGGCTGTTCCTGAGCTCTGCCCACAAACACTGGGATATGTGCAGTCCTACAGGGGAACGATTCCCTTCAGGCACGCACCCACCCCTGGGAAGATCCGAACCCAGAGGCTGGTATGAACTAGGTGCACATTCCTCAGGGAAGAGGGATGGCCACTCCAGCCATGGTCCTGCCACAGAGGAAATGACTCAGCCTCCAGCATTCCTGTGCTGTTGCCTGCTGAGATTGCTGCTCAAGACCAAGCTCCCAAAATTTTGCCCTGGGAAGCAAGGATGCAATCACAAGGCAAGACAAAGCTAAGTCAGAATCTGTGGAATTAAGCCCCTATTTCATCTTACACATCCTTGATGCTTCTAACGTAGAAACAAAAATAAATCTGTTCATAAAAAACCATAAATCAGTTCATTGGCATTTCAATGGAATTATGGCTTATTTCTGAGGGTTTTCAAAAACATGCTGCTGCACACCAGACGGGCATTTTTTGTTCTGTTTGGGTTTGGTTTTGTTTTGTTTTTTCTAATCTTCTTTTGTTAAAGATTTTATTCCCTAGTTTGTCACCTTACTGCCCTGGCCTTTGCAGCACACACTGGGTGTTCACATGGGGAAACCTGGAATAACAACCCCAAAGTGCAGGGAGCCTCCAAAGCTTGGAGCACTGGCGGTCAGGAGTGATGGATGAAGTACTGGGTGCATCTAATGGATGTGCTCGTGTCCTGGCTGACAAGTGAATGCCCTGGTGATGCACAGGGAGAGGGAGGAACGCCCTGTGCCTGCTCCTCACCACTGCAGGAACTGGATTTAGCTTTAAGCCTGTGTTTAAATGGGATAACTCAGAGTGATGGACTTGTGTGAAACCCGTGCATGCAGCACCTGGCTTTAGTGGGCCTTGAGGGCTGTGCTCAGGATAAGGAGTCCTAATTCCTGTGGACTTCCCGGGAAGGCAAGAAGCCCCTGTTTGATCTGGCTCTACACTCCCTGCTCCAGAAAAGGACAGCCAGGTCCCCTGTCAGGCAGCACATCCCTGCCCTGTGCTGTGCAGGAGAGCCTGGGGGAGCCTCTCCTGCTGGAAACAGCAGCAGAGGAGCTCAGGCTCTCACCCAGCCCCTCAAGTCTCCTCCAGGGCAGCCTGGGGACCATCACTGCTGTGTCAGGAAGAGGGCAGAACCACCTGCACTGCTCCCAAGGCTGGGGCACAGCAGTGTTGGAACAGCCACAGAACCCCCTCTCACTCAGAGAGACTCTGCAGCACTGACAGCTTCAGTAACTCTTAGCACTGAGGTGCTTTACAAAGAGCAGAAACACAGCTAACGTCATTCCAGAGACAGGGAAGATGTGAATGGCTCCTGTATCTCAGTCCTGTTTTACATTTTCCAAGCAGGAAGAGCAACAATTTGCTGAAAGCTCTCAGAGGTGTCAGTGGGAAAATGATGAAGTGCTTTTAAAAAGCTTTATGAAAATCTTGAGGACCGTTTTGAGTGAGAATCCAAAATCACACAGAGGTTTTCTTCCTAGAGGGAGAGGAGGAACAGTTTTCATGTCCTTTAGTCAACAGAAAGGGGGAAGAAAGCTGACCCTGTCCCTCTACACCAGTTTTTATTGTGAAGGATCTCCTTCTGTTGGACTCTCTTGGGGATCTCTCATTACAGCAACAGAAACTGATGTCTGTCATTTATTTTATCATATACAGGATTTTTAAAAATATAACAGAAACAATGTGGCCTAATTTCTAAAAGGAAATGAAAACTCACTGCTCTGCAGGGTCAGCCTCTGCTCCGTGTCTGTGTGGAGCTGCTTGAGAGGCAGCCAGGCTCAGGAGGGGATGTGAAGCACCTGTTTGAGGTCACCCAGCCAAGGTGTTCTCAGCCCCCTTTCCCCATGTTTACTGTGCTGTGACATGAAATGCCCCTCTGGCAAGGACCTGTTTCCCTCCACTCCTTCCAGAGCTGAGAGGAGATGAGAACCCTAAACACCTTTCCAGCATCCTGTTATTTGCTCTACAGCCCAGTGTGAACACCACAGGCTGGACAAACCCAGAGCAAGAGCCAGCCTTTGTCCTGAGGGGTTCACACTCCAAACAAACACATGGTGGGAAGGAGGAGGGATCATCACGCCCTCGGTTACAAGGGAAAATCTTTGGTCAGGGAAAACAATTCTCTAATCCTTGACTGCTGTGTTTATCCTTACAAAACGCATTGAATTTTTCCTTCAGAAGAAATACTCTGATATTTCCAGCTCAACAGAAGTGTTCACAAGACTTCTGAAAGGCAGCTAGGGCAGAACTGGTGGTAGGATTCAGGTTTGCCCTGGCCTGTGCCTCACCTGTAAAGCATCGGGGATCCTGTGTCAGACACAACAGGGCCAGCTGGGATGGGTTCTGGAAAAGCCCAACACGGCATAACCCTGCAGGCTGAGGAGCTTTTCTTCTTCAGTGGAGTCTGCTGTCCATCAGTGCTGGGGTTCAGCACTCTCCAGACAACACCTCCCCACTCAGGGCTGTTGAAGTCTGAGGCCTGTGCCCTCCTCTTTGGTTCTTTATCTCCCTGCAACAGCCCATCTGGTTTGGTGAAATGCTGCAGATCCTGTTCCTGTTTCTGATACAAAGCTCCTGACCCCTGAATGTCACTGCCAAGAGACCTATTCTAAACCAAAGGCTAAAACCAGTGGTAAGACTTCATACTGCTGAACATCTGCTCAGGTCCCCGCTATCATGCCCTCACTTGATCGTCAAACTTCAGCTGCCACAATGTTAGCAGCCTCAGCACAGGCAGCAGCAGAGATCAGAGGGAGCAGGGGCCTCTCCTCTGCAAGCCTTCAGTGCTCCAGCTACAGGTGAGCATCTCCTGCCCTGCACCCTGCAGCTACAGGCAGAGGTCACAGCACCTGGGAGGTCCTGGAGGAGTGTGGGAGCCTTGGCTCGGTGGCATTCCATAGAATCAAGGAATGGGTTGGCTTGGAAACGACCTAAAAGATCATCCAGCTCTAATCCTGCCATGGGCAGGGACACCTTCCACTATCCCAGGCTGCTCCAAGCTCTGTCCAGCCTGGTCTTGGACACTTCCAGGGATCCAGGGGCAGCCACAGCTTCTCTGGGCACCCTGTGCCAGGGTCTCAACACCATAATAGTAAAGATAAATCTAATCTAAACCTTCTCTCCTTTAGCTTGAGGCCATTCCCCCTTGTCCTGTCACCACAGCCCTTGTGAAAAGTCCCTCTCCAAACCACAGCACGGCCTGGAATTGGCTGTCACCAAGGCAGAGGCCACTGCAGTGCTGCTTTCAGGCTCCATGTGCACTCACACCCTTGCACTGAGGCAGCTGCTGCAGTTGAGCTCTCCCCTGACAGGGCAGCTGGGCTGCGGATGTTTCTGTTCCTGAGGAGCTCCCACCCTGCACCAGCCATCTCTCGTCCCCCAGCACTGGCAACTCAACAACAAAACCTTTGAGGTGAAACCAGAGCAGTTTTATTTTGGTTCCCATTTGTGCTTGCAGGCAGCCCTTATTAAGCATTAATTATTAAATCCATTTCAGGAGATGAATTGCAACTGGAAGGCGAGCAGACAAAATTCTATGGAATTGGTCTTTGTCAGAACATTAATGGCTTGAGCTGGGTTTACGTCTCAGCGAGGCAGGAAATGGAACAGCATGCTGCAGCTCTGCAATGTCTTGCCTCACGCATGTCCATGAGATTTGTAGAATTTAAGGAGTGCTTTTAAAAAAATATAATCTCAGGATCATCTTCCCAGAGATAATAATGCCCTGTACCCCCTGAGCTGAGCAGGGGAGGCTCCTCTCAGGCCTTAAGAGCAGCTCACCACAACTCTGATGGGGTAAGAGCCTGCCAGCATGACCTGGGCCCACACAACCATGCCTTGGGATGAGTTTCCTTCTGAAACTCAGTTTGAATTGAAATCACATTTTCAACAGAAAAACATGTCAATAAAATAAAGCATTTAGCTTCAGAGTGCTCTGTTTCAACCTCAGTATTAAGCAGTGTTTCACCATTAGAAGTGCAGAGATCCTGGACTGCATTCTCTGTTTAACCTCACCACGGTCACAGGAGCACAGGCTGCATAGCCACAAACTATTCTAATGTTTTCAAATTAAAGCTTTTCAAAACTTCCATCCTGTCCTGCCCCCACCTCCAATTTATTGGTCTCTTGTGTGACTCCCTGCTTTCCAACCCATAGGAACAAGGTTATTGCAATATGCCAACCACACCTCAGGGTATTATAAACCCATGTAGCAATACTGGAGTGAAACAATCTCTGCACATTTAACTCTTCAGGTGACCTCTGGTAGCAAAAACATTCCCTGCCTATTATACTTGCAGAATTTCAGTGCAATTTCTTCTAGAAACAAACCCCAAATCTCATGCCCTGGAGCTCCCACTGAGCAATGCCTCAGGTAATAACACCAAGGTCAAGGGCCCAGGAAAGTGCTCATTAAATGGACTCTGCAGCTTCATAAAGCCTCTACTGACACACCAGGGAGTGCCTTTGGCTGCCTGCAGACCCAGGAGCACTCATCACCAGCAGAACCCTCATTGTGCAGCCCAGAACAAAGTTACAATTGAAAAAACCCACTCTGAATTACATTACATTAACACTGAATTATATTTCTTTTGAATTAAAAAAAACCCCAACCAAAACAAGCCTTCAGTGAAAGGTCATTATTTTTCACTACAAGGCTGCAGATCTTTCTTGATTTTCTAACTTTCTCCATATTTAAAAGTCAAATCCATCCACTGTTGTTCAACTTAAACGTGCAAATTCCTTCAATCTCTCAAACTGCCACAGGAAGAAAGCTGGGATACCCAGCTGCAGCTGGGCTGTGCCAGTCCCCACCTCCTTTTGTCAACTGCAAAACCTCTCCAGGTTAAAAGACCAAGTTTTTAGCTGGCTTTGATGGTTCCTACACCCTTGCAGCTGAATTGTCAGAGCAGAGGAACTGTTTGTATCCAAAAGAGTGGGTCTGTCCCCCACCTGACACCTCACCCAACATCCCAAGCCATTCCTAATCTGGTGACATTCCCCACTCTCCCAGCAGAGCTGCCCAGGAAGAGCTGGGTTATTCTGGTCCTGCAGTTTTCACCTCCTTTCCCATTTTGAGTCTCAGAGCTACCAGTGCAAGAGGTCATGAGTGGTTTTTCCTCTTCTGGGAGCACTTTAGAAAATGAACAAAGACTTATTTCAACTCCCATCCTGGCTTCTCTCCGAGATGCTCTTTCTGCAGTGCAGAGTTTGGCCCTGACTTCCTGCCCCTAAACACGGCCTTGGCAATGATTTCCTCTCTTGTACGTTCCCTTTCCTGACACTGCTTGGTCTGAAACCTGCCTGTGCCCACCTGAAAATTCACAACACAGCATTTCATATCTCCTCTCTCTTCCAGTTCTTCAAACTCCTAACACAGGAGAAGGAGTAAATCCCTTTCTGAGAGCTCCCCAACTCCACCAGCCACCACTTGCGAATCCTTCCAGCAGTGAGAACCCCCTGCAGCAAACCCTGCCCGGGGTGCAGGGGAGAGCAGGGCAGTTTTCACATCCCCAGAGCCTGACCTGGGCAGACCTCACACCTGAAATCAGTGGACTAATGCCTGAGGAGGGAGGTGTAATTTATTTATTTAGTCTTAAAACTAGTGGAAGCTGAGGATTCTCAGTTCCTATTGCATTTGTGGTCCTTCACCTTGTATGACTGCTGGCACAAGATGTTTAGCAGACAGCAAACTACAGTTCTTGGTGCCTTCAGCTATCAAAGGCCCACTGATGTCAGCAGGAGGATGAAACCACATTTTAAACTCTCATCTTTAATTATCAGGATCAACTCAGATCCCTAAGAGTGACTGCAGGACAAAGACCAAATAAGCAGGAATATCAGCAGAGGGAAGGGGGTGTTGCCCCCCAGAAGATGCCTCTGTCTCATTTGAGTCAAGCAAGAGATGGACAGTGGCAAGTTCTGATAACTAAACATTATTTATAACCGAAATAGCTCCTTGAGACTCAGAACTGAAGGAGCCAGTTGCTAAACAGATGCCCAGGATCCATCCATGAGCCTCCTAAAGAATGCTTCCAAGGGAAGTGTCCTCCTTAAATCTTAGTCCAAGCAGTCCCAACTGAATCCAAGGGCTGGAGAGAGGGTTTAAATCCACCCTGGATTCTCCAGAGAACAGATTGCCTGGCCCAGAGGAGCACAGGGGAACAAGCCCAGCCTCCCTCTGGGCCAGGGCAGTGGCACAGCGTTCAGGACATTTCTTCAGGAGCAAAGCCCTGCCCCAAGAGGTGCCGGGGCTGTGCAGGCCCTGGGGCTGTCACCCAGCACCTCCTGCCAGCAGCAGAGCTCACCTGGGAGTCCCTGCACCGCTTTGCTCCCCCTTGCTCAGGGATCAGCACAGCCCCAGCCCTGCGTGGCGAGGGAGAGACTCCTCCCACCCGGGAGCTTCCAAATGAAAGAAACCCACTCGTTAAAAGGTACAGGTATTGAAAAAACCATTTCAGAGGGGTCAGTTAGTAACTCCCTGTGCTGGTTTTGGCTGGGGTGGAGTTAATTTCCTTCTCAGGAGCTGGTCTGGGGCTGTGTTTGGGATTTGTGCTGAACGCAGTGCTGGGAACAGGGGGTGTTCTGTGACTGCTGAGCAGGGTTTGCACAGTCAGGGCCTCTCCTGCTCCTCACAGCATCCAACCAGTGAGAGCTTGAGAAGCTGGGAGGGGACACAGCCACGACAGCTGACCCCCCGACCCAAGGGGACATTCCATCCTTCCATCCCACATGGATTGTGCTCAGCAGGTAAGGCTGGGGAAGAGGGAGGAATGGGGGTGCTCAGAGTGATGGAGTTTGTCGCCCCCAGTCACTGTTCCATGTGAGGGGGCCCTGCTCTCCTGGAGGTGCTGAACACCTGCCTGCCCATGGGAATGGGGAATGAATTCCTTGCTTTGCTTTGCTTGTATGTGCAGTGCTTTCCCTGTTAAATTTATTAAACTTACTCAACCCATGAATTCTCTCACTTTTACTCTTCCAGTTCTCTCCCCAACCCACTGAGGGGGAGAGAGCAAGAGGCTGCTGAGGCTGAGCTGCCAGCTGGGGTGAGACCACGGCACTGTCCAAGCCAAGCCAAGACACAAATTCATCAAATACCTCCAGGCAGCTGAGCTCTGTCATACCAAAGGAGCTGGCACCTCGTCCCCAGCTAAGCACACAAACACCACGCTGTCTCCAAACCTTACGAGCCCTCATTCCAGCCATTCCCCTGCTCTGTTGGAGTAGCTGCCAATGGTCACATAGCCTGGGCCAAAGAACACCCTAAATTACACTCAGGACAGCCCTGTCGTAGTTCAACTGGGTAATACCTAAGTTAGTGGGAGCAGGATTAAACTTCTGTCTGCAGCCCCTGCTTTACACAGTGTTGCCCTCTTGCCTCTGAAATAAACCCAGCCACTCTCAGCAGCTCCACCAGGAGCCAGTCAGTGACCCTTGGCCTGGGGGCTGCAGGGACCAAAACCTCTGAATGAAGAAGAGTCTTGGCTGTGCACGGGGGCCCGAGCGTCACACGCAGCACCAGTTCTGCCCTGAGCCAGAGGGCTGCATCTGCATTCCATAACTTAATACAACAAATGCTTTGCTAAACCACAGCAGCTCCTGTGTCTGGCCCAGTCCTGACAGATAAATGGAAATCAGTGCCTTCTTCCAACAAGCAGAAGCGCTTTGTGTCCCACGGCTCCTCCCTGGCACACGGCTGAGCCTGGCTCTCTGGGATGCTGCAGCACCCTGGGGGTGGGCAGGGCAGAGCTCCCATTTCCCCCCTCAAAGGACATTCCTGTCCTTGCCTGCCCCACCTGGGGGTCTCTGAGGGGCTGCAGCCCCTAAAGCCCTGTGGGGACGTGATTGGTTGGGGCGGGTTTGCTTCAGCACCTCCCAGCAGCGGCTGCAGTACCAGGGTCTCTGTTTCTTCTCCTGACACACAGACACATCCTCTGATCCTTCACCATTCGAGGGCACCTGGCATTGCCCAGCCAGGTTTCCCATTAGATTTTGGAGCCACCAAAACCAGCAGCAGAGCCAGGATGGTGAAAACCACACAACAAAAGCACTGCTCTCAAAGAACTCACACGGGAGTGGGAGATGGGAGTCACATTCACCAGACAGAAAGTTCTCCTCTACCAACCTGGTTCTATCTTTTTTCTCTCTTTCACTCTTATTTGACAGCACTCTGCAAACTGAGCAGCCCCATGCAATTCCAGACAATGCCTTTTGCCATCTCCAGAGCTGACAACTGCACCTTTGACTAAAGGCCATCCCTTCATGAGCTCAGGCAGTCACACTTTGCTTCTGCCACAGCAGACAGACCCTGCATGCAGAGTTCCAGTTGTTGGCCAGGAAAATTCCAGGCTGACACTCATCACCAGGGATTTAGAAGGGCCTCTCATGTGTAATCAACTCTTGCCTCTAAAAACTCATATTGAAAATCCTGAGGAAGAAAAATAAAACAAAATCCCCAAGTTCTCCTATGGACTGTTTCATCCCTCAGGCTTGAAAAGAACTGGGCCAACTAAGAAGAATTTTGATTCTTTTTTTTAGTGGAGACTGTGCTCCACCTGAATCAACTGAGACCACTTTCATGTGACTGCAAATCTTCCCAAAATGTACATTAAAATGAAAATGGTGAAAGACCCTTTGCAACAAAAATATCTTTACAAGTCTCTCCCACACTGTTTGTTTCATTTGTTAAATGAAAAAACCAATTACTTTTCAACATCGAGAACTGCAGTGAGGTACCAGGAGAGCCTGGAAACTCACTTTAAAAAACAAAAGCTAAGCACGTCTGGCAGTTTGATATTGGGCATCTAAATCAGCAGTTGCTGGAGTCCCCCGGAGAAGGAGGAGTAAAAGCACACACAGTCTGTACTCTGAGACTGGAAAGCACAAGTTAAGCAAGAGGCAGAATTCAATAAAACCTTTGCAGTTCAACTTCTGACACCCCTTGAATTCCTCAGGGCTGCAAACCTTGAAGCTCAACACTTCTCAGGAAGCAGAGAGTGAGGGAGAAGTCCCTCAAAGCGGGTGGATCCCAGTGCCAGGACCTGGGGGCACAGGCAGCAGCTGAGGCGGATTTACCTGAACATTTGGCTCCTTTATACAAAACAAAAAGCCCCAAACCCCAACCAGTGTTCAGAGAGGTCTGAGTTGATGTTGGCAGATGTGACAAGTGTAACTCAATGCTGCAAAGTGGGAGGTATTGAAGTATCCCTCAGATTAAGACTGAGGTTTAATCAGTCATTCCGTGTGCCTTCGTCCCTGACCTTCCCTTTTCTCCCCTTTGAAATGCTGTAGCAGATTTTACACCTCAAGAGGGGCAAACTGCAGTGAATCCCTTTAGATTGGCCCTGTGGGAGGGATTCATCCTGCAGAGTTCTGTGCAGTCTGCACTGACACAGGGACAGCTCCCAAGGGGACCAGTGCATGCAGCGCTCTCTGCCACGCGCTCAGTGCTTGGCTCTGAGGCAGCAGCACAGCCTGCAAACAGCACTTTTATCTGGCAGCCTCACAAAAATGACAGCACTGGGCAAGGCAGAAAGCCCCAGTATCCCATTTTCTGCAGCTGGCACTCGGTGTTAGAAAACACAACGTGAGCACAGGAGTTCTTGGTGCCCTTCCCTCCCGGCCATCCCAGGGGCCAGGACTTGCTGAGTTGCAGAGGGGACACTGCAAAGGCCAAGGCTTTGATCCCTTGTTTCCTTCAGAGAAGTGACCCATTTGTCAAAGATGAAAAGGGTTTTTCTTCTACAGTTTTCACTGCTCAGTAAAACTGACATTTATTTTGCTGCCTCGCCCCTGGGAGTTTTTGGATATTAACTGAAGCTATGCTGATATAAAATATCTTTGCCTTATTAACCTGTTAGAAATTTTCCAAATCTCCCTTCCACAGAAACCTACACTAAAATTTTTTCAGCTAGGGTGGTAAAAAAGTCTATTAGATGTCTGGGCTCTCTCTGTCCTGATCTTCAATTACCTACATTCACAACTTAGGAGTCAAAGTCCAGCTGACTTTTCTGACTGTTCATTTTTGGTATTTGCTTGCCGGGAAAGCAGCTGTCTGCTTCAGCTATGCTTTTAATTGAAGTTTTACTTCCCTGGATTGCCTTCAGAGAATCCTTGAAAATGGATAGTTGATAGAAAATGACATGAAAATGAAATGGATAGTTGATAGAAAATGATGATAGAAAATTCCCTTTATTGATTAAAGGGAAAATGGGATATTTGCAGGTTATGTACAGGTTGCATAGGAAGGTTTTGTTGTGGACCTGCAACAGAAAATGAATGGCAAAGCTTTTCCAGCCATTGAGCTGCTTGCTTTGTTCCTTCTCCTATTGAACAGCTATTCCTGGGGAGCAAATGGGATTGGGGTTCAAGGCACTGGCACCAAGTGTGGCGCTGCTGCCATTGGGGAACTTTGGAGAGGCCACTCCAGACCTCTTTCCAAACCTGACCATTTCAGAAACACAGCACGGAGGGAAGCCCAAAGCACTGATGGCTGGTTTGCACACAGGGATGAAGACCTTTGTTTTTCCCATCACTTCATTTCCCAGGTCTCACTCTCCCACTGCAGCTGCAGATGGTCCAACAGACCCAACTTCCAGGTCTGAAGTCAATTAAACAATTTGGTGCACATTTTGTATAGGGGTATCCCCAGGACTGGAGCCCTTGTAACCTTCATTAAAGAGAGGATTGCAGTCTCAGTAAACATCTTTAAAAAGAATTTGAAAACATAAAACACTCCTACAAGACAAAATGTGTGTTTACCCAGGAGGAACAGCCTCAGTTAGTGAAGCCTGAGATACAATTTTCAAAGCAGCCACTGCATGTCTGCATCTAGGTTTGGATGCAGGATCTGGGTTTGAGTTCTGGCTGCTCAGCTGTACTGCAAATCCAGGATCACAGTCTGAAGGCACCAGAATAGCAGGCACTGCCATGAAGCATTTTCAGAAGTTTCCTTACAGCTATTAAACAATAGAAGAGAAAGAGGAATTTCATCTCCTATAACCTACAAATAATATTCCAATCCCCGGAAGAAAGCATGTGAAGAAGGAATAATTTTTCTCTAAGAATTGTTTTCCAGGTCTGACCTCAAGTGAGTAAAGCACAGGAAACACCTATGTGCTGACAACAGGCAAAGACATTTTTGCCAGTGAGCAATAAACTAGAACTAAAACTTGACTAATAAAATAAATTCCCTTCTTTTAATGCATAAGGAAATCATTGTCAGTTTTGGAATATAACCCCTCCTGTAAGCTCTGAAAACTCTCTCCGTACAATCTTGTCCTTGTTGAACAAGTTCAAATGACACAAAAGACGTTTCTCAGCTGGTGCCTCAGCCCTTGTGGGCCACAGAACACTTCTGGTAACTCAGTATTGTACAGCTCGGCCTTTCCCTCGTGCTCTACAAAACACAGCAGCCTTTGCTGCACAGGGACAAAAGCAGGCTGGGGACAGAATTTTAAATCTTTCTGGCAAGGCCACTCTGCCTTCCCAAAAATTCCTTTAAGTCAGTTCACAGGAGAATGAAAGCAGTGCCTCATCCGGGGCCTGTGCAATGACAGGTCTGAGCTGAATACACTGGAGCATGAAGGGCTGCTCTGAATTCCAGCTGAATTCCAGCTGAATTCCTCCACTACCTCCTGCAGCACGAGTCACTTCATGCCCTGCTCCCAACAGCCAGCACTCAGCAGAAGCAGCACCTTCAGCAGTACTGGGAATTAGAAATGGTTCCATCATCCTGATTCCAGCAGAGCCTGAGTGCAGCAATTCCCCACAGACAAGGAGGGCTGCAGCCACAAACCACCTACTTCAGGGGAGAATCCAGCTTATTTTTGGCCCCATTCTGGCTTCCAAAGGGGCTGATCATAACTCCCAAAACCAGCAGTAGAGGGGTCAGACCAGCTAAGGAAGGCAGCAGAGTTCTCCTTGATCCCTGGGCAGTGGCCAGGCAGACACAGACACCTCCAGGCCAGGGCCAGTCCTGCTCTGGTCCCTGTCCCACGACAGATGCAGAGCCTGAGGCTCTGCATTTACTGAAGGCTCAAGGGCTTCGCCACGTTATGGCACACAAGATACACAAAATATCACATTACCACATGCTCACACTCACCACAAAGGGGGAACAGGTCCTTCACACCAGGCTTACTCAGCTTGACAGCCCTACCACTGATAGAACACACAGCTCTTGTAAAGTTTCACCATCCCACGGAAGCATTTTAGGCACAGGAGTCAAAACTTACACAGTGTGTGCTGGAGATGATGACAGAGCTGGAGATGAAGCTCAGACCGTCGTTCATGCTGACTTGAAGAGCTGCTTCCCTGAAAAAAACCCAAACAAATGAAGAAACAAGTCAGGGCAGCCCATCCACAGCCCTCTGTTCAACACCATCCTCTGGTCCTGGGCTGCTGATGCCCAGAAAAGCCTCTTGTACAGATAATTCCCTCTGGTGGAGCCCTGGCCCCTGTGCTCCAGTGCACAACTGCCAGAGAACACAGTGAGCACGAGAGGATGTCAGCATGGGATCCAAACAGGAACAACAGGACACGGGGAGGTGACCCAGACCCATCTTCCCACAGACAAAGTGAGTATTGGGGTAGGGAAAACATACATGCCAACTTCTCGCAGCACAGGGGCTGGGCACAGCAGGTAGGTGTCCTCCACCACAAAGGGCTTCTCATCTGGAAAAGAGAAATATTGGGATTTACTACCACGTGGGTAACCCAGGCCTTATAATGGTTTCCCTCACTCAATGCATAAACAAGATCAAACACCATGGGGGATAAAGAGCTGCCTCATGTCTGAGCCACAGCACAACTGAAGGTGAGAAGCTCTTTGGAAGGTCAGAGTACAGGATCACAGCCCAGGTGGAGTTGCAACAGGTTATATGTAATTGGAAACATCCAAGTTAAGAAAATGGTATATTATGGAAAATTTTACATTTCAAGGCAGGAGCATCTGAACCTAAATTAAACCTTCCAGTCTGAATTGCAGTGGGGTTTTAAAAATGGAGTGAGAGAAACTATCAATAGGCAATTGCCTGGGAAACAGGAACATTGACTAATATTCCTCTTCTGTGGGCTTAAGTCTGAATTTTGTACCACCACTGGTGACCAGACAGTTGGGGATCCCAAGGAACTTCCCAGCCCATTTGCCAGCTGACCAGAGATGGGGCAGGTGGGCAGAAAACCAGGCAGAAAAGCTGTGTGGTGGTTGTGTTTTGGGCTGGAAACCAAAACATTCCCACAGGAGGGGCTGATGCTGCTGAATCAGAAATCTCTCTAGCAGCTGTACCCATAACAAGCTCCAGGGCCTTCAGGGATGTTCAGAAAGGAGCTCTTCCCAAATTCTACCAGCATCCCAAAATTTTCCAGTTAAAACTTTTCATTCTGTTTGCAATCCCCTCTGCTCCTGACAGATTCCTTCCCCTTGACCTCTCTAAACCGTAGGATTCAAACTTCATTTCCAATCTTCTGTCTCCGCACTGAGGGTGGAGGGGATGTTGGTCCTACAGGGCCGCCTTGGGACAGGAGCACAGCTCATCCCCACCTTGCTGAGCTATTGGCACACAGCAAACCTGGGATCTCTGACCCTCTGAAGTCTTTCCACAGCGTCACCATGCACTCCATGAACTCCCAGGGTGCACAGTGCACTGGGCACAGAGGGGCAAGGCCACACTCTCCAGTGCCTCGCTGGCAGCATCAGGATTGGAAAGGAGCAAGGATAAAAGTTTAACCAAAACATTCAGCAGTGGAGTGGAGAGCTGAACTGTTCTGGCTGTCTGGTCTCTTGTTTTTGAGGAAACTTGTACACGTCATGACTCCATTTCAGGTGCCAGTGGAAAAAAGAAAAGCCATGCAGAGACACAAGCCAAAGAGAGGGTGGCAACCTTCTCCAAAGTACATTCTGCATCAGCAGTGAGCCTTGTTCCTTCTTCCCTGGGCTGCTGAGATGAGTTTGTTCGCATGGATGGCGGGTGATGATGCTCAGGGCACCAGCAGAGCACTATTGATCCTGCTCTGCTCTCAGCTCTCACAGGCTGGGTCACACAGCAAAATTCACTGCAGGGGATGAGGCATAAAGAGGTATTGACTGCAAGAGTCTGTCCTGTCATGCAGGAGCAGGACTCATCAAGCCAAGCATCCCTTCCCAGACATTCCTAGAAGAGGTTTCCACTGGACACAAAATTTTAGAAAGCAGTAGCATTGCTCTGGTAATTCCTGTCACACATTAGAATCCCTGTTTCACACTGGTGCACGTCTTTGCCTTGGAAACAATATAAAAGGATATTTCCTCAGGCAGGTTAGGAACTGTTTATTTTTCACACTCCATTAAAAAAAGAAAGAAAAGAAAAAAAAGAAATGGTAATGAAAAGTTCTAACCTTCCCTGGAGTTCTCCTTATGTTTCCAGCTTCCAGCAAATCCCATGCCTACATATACACACTTGAATTTCTGGGTTATCCACAGCAAGGATATTTTGTTTTGTCAAGGACTGTTTGACACAGGCCAACGGCTGAACAAGAAACATTTTAGGCAGCCACGTGTTTTCCACAGACTGGCTTTGCTTCTCCACCATGGCTCACCTACAGAGAGCTCCTGGATCCTCAGGATCCCTGCTCCAGCTGTTGGCCTGGAAAGGGACATGTCAATGCTGTTTTCCCACAGCCTCAGTGCAAGAACATACAGGAACATTTCTGCTGTGTTGAGCACCAGGAGCAGATTATTTTAGCACCGAGTATTCCCTGCTAGCCCCACACCCCAGGTGATGATTCCCCCTTAGAGGGGAGGTACAGCACAGGCATTTAAAGGATGCAGGGCAGTGATCCCACGCACAGCCCTCACTCCCATCGCCTCCAGCCCAGCTCTGGGCTGGTGGGGAGCTCGCAGCATTTACAGGCCCCTCAGTTTTGCAATGGAGTTACCAAACCAAGCAGCATTTCCCACTCTCACAAGGCAGACGTGCAGGGGTGGCACATCTGGTCCCACAGTGCTGTTCTCACCCTGATTTATGAAGATATCACTAACTCCCATAAATTTATGGCATTGTCTCAGTGCACACATGCCAAGAAAATGAAGATCAGTGTCTTGTTTTCTCCCTTGCTAACTCTGGCAGCCAAGGCCAAAGGCTTCTCTGTGCCAGCATTCACTGAACAAAAGCTGCTTCATCTCGCAAGGCTTTTTACTTAGATCTCATTAGGTTTTTGTTTCTCTTTCTCTCCCTTCCCACTCCCAACTCGCATCAATCCATGCCTCTCTAGAAAGTTTATCAGCCTCGGAGTCCCCCGAGGGAGCTCCTGGCTGGCCAGGCTGGCTGCAGGGGGAGATAAGTTTGTTTGGTGAATGTTTGTGTTTCACCACAAAAATGAGTGACTATTTTCCTCTGCTCTAAACAAAAGAAGATCCATTTGGTTTGCATAACTCTGGCCATCTGACTCCCTCCTGGAAAACTTACACGGGGACAGCAAACAAAACAACACTTTTCATCTGCTCTTGCATTGGACCTGCTGGATGCATTTGAGAGAGCGACGCTTTCCTGGTCTGCTGCAGAGCAAACTTGCTGTATCCCAGTGCAGTAGGAGATGGGCCTGAACGTTCCCAAACTCCAGATCTCATGCCAAAGTCTGGATTTTGTGGTTTGGGCTGGAGTCAGCTGACAGTGCTGGCGGAAGGGCTGGGAAGGGAGGGCGGGGCGCTCGGCGATGCTGAGTTTGCTGCCCTGGACGTGATTTCGGTTCCTGGCTCGGGGCTGGCCAGGGGATGGTGCAGGGATCACTTCGCCTCCTTGGACAGTTTCATAGAAGGGATGCCCAAGCCTTGGTCACCTCCCAGACACCAACCACGGGCAGAGCCTGGACACCTTCAGGAACAGTGCAATGCCTGACTTTTGAGGAAGGCTGCCCACAGTAATGGGCACAATTTGCTCCCTACCTGGGCACCTTTGACCCCTCCTTCAAGTAAAACGAGAGTCTTGCTGTATAAACCCCCACAGACAACTCAAACTGGCCAGTCCTGAGGCCTGAGCCATTCAGAGCAGTAGGCAGGAATGAAGTAGGGTCAAACCTCCCACAAAAACACTTCTGGGTTCTGTGGATGCCCTTTTAACAAAGTACCTGTAACTCTCTACCCAGAATTCCTACACCTAAACAACCATATGTAGCCTGTAAAATTTATTATTCCTAGCAATAGTGAGGAGCTTCTTATGCCTTTAGCAGGGTGTAACCTTTTGGCAAGCCAGGACTGGGAATATTTCCCAACAATAATAATAATAGCCTCCATACATGCATGATGCTTTCATACAAAAGAGCAAACCAGAAAAAAACAAGAGAGGTACAAGAACCCGAAGAAGGTGACTGAACAGATAGCAGCACTTTCTTTTAGCCATGTAACCAAGCCAAAATTAACAGCCTTTCCTGTGGTTAATGGTTCATCCAAGAACTACCTGGTGCACTGAAATCTGACTGCAAGGATGCCTTGCAGAAGGGTTTAGGGAAGCCCAGCATTTCCAAACTGCCACTGCAATCTTGCAAGTGCTGAGTGCTGGACTCGCAGCATCAGCAATATTTTAGTCCAGAAAAGGCTGCAAAAGCTGTTTGCCAAACTTCCCATATATCACAGACTCACAATTTCCTTCTGCTCTCCCTGTATTTATGATTTGCACTCAACTAAGTACATCTCAGAGATGCTTTGCCCTGGTCTCCTGTTTCTGCAGGAGAGGAGACTCCAGTCTAGCCTAGCTTCGAGTCATCCTGAGCACTTCCATTGTCTCTTTGCCACCTCAGATGAGCCAAAACACATCCCTCATTCTCTGCCCCACCTACCAGAGCTCTGTTCCCCGTGGCTGACTCCTCCTCTCATGCCACTCTTGTGACAACTCTGCAAGCAAAGTTTGTATTTCAAACCCATTTTGTGGGGAGAGGGGAATGCAGGAAGACACTGGAACACTCTCTGAGCTACAGTTACTGCCTACGAGAAAGACCCATAAATAAGAAATGTTTTGTTAATGCTGTAATGAAAACCACACTGAGATCAGCTGTAACTGCTCTGCTTCGTGCAGCACACAGGAGCTGAGTGCCAGAGCCATTCAGAGCAGAGCAAGGGGATGGGGAACAGATAAGCACCGAGCAGTGATATCACATTCTCAGCAGGCTCTGCACGGAGGGCAGGGATTTGGAAGGACTCTTTGCTCTGATGGGTTCAAGTGCTGAGCAAACCACTGCTCAAGGAGCACTCACAGCTCTGAGGCTACACCAGAACCTGGCAGGGCAGCCCAGCATGGATCTGCTCGGGGGAGCAGCAGGTGCTGCACCATCACAGGGACCCTCTGGGCAGGAGCCCTGGGCCAGCAGTGCAGCAGCTCCAGCCCCAGGGCTGTCCCCATCAGCTCTCTACTGGTGTCATGGTGAGAGACCACCCTGCTCCCCAGCAGCACCCAGATCACTGAGCCTGGCAGAGCTGCCCACCCTGCCCTGAGAGGCTCCTCTTCACTCAGCCCACATCTCCTGACTGCCCTGAGCTGGTTCCTCCACTCAGCCTGGGCAGCTGCAGGGAAATCTGCTGCAAGCAAAGGCACGGGAATCCTGTGTTAAAAGTTCTGACACTGCAATTTGGTGGAGGCTGAGGGGAGCATTTGAGGGAAGCACAACCATTTCTTCAGTTTCATATTCTTTGTCAAGCAATGGCTTGGGCCACCCTTCAAAATAGGAGGCCAAGCTCACCTTGGTGCATGTTCTCACCTAGAAAAGATCAGAGACATGTATTGTGTCCCTCAAAAAGGTCACACTCCCCAGAACCCCTGATGGAGTTTGTACGGAGATGGACATTCTCTCGTACCACAGAGCAAAGAGAGAAAAGCTGCTTTTAGAAAATAAAAATTCAGTGTAGGGTTACAGTGACATGATCAAGCAGGGAAATCAGGGATTAGAGAGTAGAACTGCAAAGAAAAACATTCCTGTGCTAAGAGTGACAAGGCTGCAAGAAAGTAAAGAGGACATCACAAGAAAAGTACTGTGCTGCCAGGAAAAATGAAAGACGGGGAAAGTGGAGCAATCTGCTAGGCTTTAAAAACAAAAAGCAATTTTTAGAAGACATTTGTTGGGCAGTCTGGGGATACAGTTCCCCATACATCTCACTCTCTGCTGATACCTGGCACAGGCCTTCTCCCAATACCTTTGCCTGAAAAAAGAAAAATCAGGCCTGTTTGTGCAAAGGATGGGTTTGGCCAAGCATCCAGAGCATCCACTAGAACGCAGCAGGTCAGGCCCCAGCTCTGCTGTGGTGCCTGCTCCTTCTTCACCAACCTTTCATCTCTCTATTCAGCTTTAAATTGCCCAGGACAAAGCTCCCCTCTCTGCCCAGAGCTATCTTTGCTGGCTCCTGCACAATCTGGGCAGACACAGACATTTTAGCACCACACAGCAGTCATAAGTCACTGCACTGGATAATTACTTTTAACTCTGTGCAGGCTGAACCCAATTCTCCCAGGTCCTGCTGCTGGCAGGAACACCCTGCTGCTGAACATGCATCTGATTACAGTTCTGCTCAGCCAAATATTCCTCATGGTTTCTACAGATGTTCCTTTTCTTTTTTTTAATCCCATAACTATGAACATTATGAGTCGATGCTCTCTTCACCTGGCACTTTTCCCTGCCAATAATCCCAATAAAACCCCATTAGCTCATGCCTTTAACCTCAGCACATCCTAGCTGTGCTCACTGCATCTCATCTGGGATAATTTAAGGTTTCAGGAACTGTTGGCTCAGTGTTATCTTTAAAAATACCTCCGTCCCTGATACAATCAGAGGTAGAGAGGTCTCAAGCAAACAAAGACAGCTGAGCCACCCAAGCTCCATGAGGTTTCTATAAAATCCTGGTCCAGTTCACTGAGGGTTGGCTGCTTGAGTTGGGAGCAGCAGGCAGGGGCTGCAGGCTCTGGGATCTTCCACACAGCAACTTAAACCCAACAGAGCTGTGCCAGTGCCCACCTGGAGAGGCCTGGGTTTGGAAACTGCTGAGCTCCCTCAGGCAGGGAGGGGGTTGAGCTCAGAACTTGGGTTTGGGGCCTCTTCCTGCCACGTCACTGCTCCAAACAACCCCAAACAATCCGGGGCTGTGCAGAGCACATGGAGAAGCCTTGGTGCAGGGCCAAGGAGGGTGAGCTCACTTTTCACCTCTGCATCAATTCAGGACACCATGAATGCATCAGGTCAGAGGGCAGGAAACATATTTGGCCTTTATCCTCATTTTCCACATCATTTTGTGGACACAGGAGGACAGCATAAAATTAAAAAAGCCCAGGGGCTGCATTAAGATAAGCTGATCTTTCCTGAAAGCTACTATGAAATTATGATGACAGATACCATAAAAAATGACTGGGCTGGACAAGCAGTCAGCACAGAGGGGGGAAGGATTCCTCCTGCTCACCACCAGGTCCCAGTGTTTGGGAGTGAGGGAACCCTCACACACAGTTCCTGCCCTTGGATGTTTTTGTGTCTCCACAGACAGGGTCCTGAGCAGTGGAAAGCTGGTGGATGACATTCCCATCTCTCTGAAGGCTTTAGGATGTTTCCAGGAATGAATGCCTTGTTCCAGAGCCCTCCAGCTTCTGCTCCTCATGTCCTCAGCACTCACCACATCTGAATTAAGCAAATGAGAACCACGGCCAGCCAAGCTTTCTGCTCACTGACACAAGAGTTGGCAGGTCCAGAACCTGCCCTTTAGAGGAGGCCACTGTAGGAGCACAACTGTCCCACACTTGCCCTGAGGGCCCACTGAGACCCCAAACAGGGCAAGCAGCCTTAGCAAACTTCCCCTGTGCCAAAGAACAAGTCACACAGATGCTCAAAACACATTGAGCCATTAGATTTCCACTTTTTAAAAAATAATTAATGCATTTGTTTTACACTGAAAAGGATCAGGACTGCCTCCAAAATAATCAGGCATTTTCTGAATAAATTCCATGTTAGGAAAGATGAATTCTGCTGTCCCTGGTGGTGTTAGCTGTGAGTTATCTGGTTTCCCACAGGGGTCAGATGAGAGCAGCAGGGTCCTCAGTTCTGCCAGCTCTGTGGCTCTAGTGCAGGTCACAAAAAGCCTGGAATCTCAGAGGCTTCTCTTACTTCAGTTCTTCTGCTGGGGGAACTGTGGAGGGAACATCTTTCCAAGCTTCCCCAGCAGCCCAGCAATGCCTGAGCCCCTGCTCCAACACAGCTTCCACCCACAGGGGAGGTAAAGCTGCATGACCAGGCCACTGAGTACCCCAAAACACAGGTGAGGAGAGAAACACACCTAATCTCCCTGCACACAGCCCAGCAAGACAGAGGGAGGCCCTTCACAGCAAGGTTCTTGATTTCTACATTTTCATCCCCCTCAAGCTTATCTGTTCACACACTTCCTGTCAATCACACCACAGAATGCCACCAGCAACTGGCCTCTTAAAAAATAATCCCTTCTGCATTCTGCAAATTAAAAGCTCCTCATCCCATAATTATTGCTTTCACAGTCAACGTGTTCGAAGATCCAAAATGTCCTACGAGCAAACGCCTGCCATGCAGAGTCAAAAAATAAAATAAAATAAAATAAAATAAAATAAAATAAAATAAAATAAAATAAACCCAGGGAGCTTACTGAGGGTGACAGTGTCGTTGATCCTGAAGCTGCAGAGCACTCGGTCAACGTTGCGGGCGTGGCGAAAGCCATTTCCTCTCACCACCACCTGGAAGGACTCTGCAAAACCAGAGGTTGGATTATTGATACACAGAGCAAGGCAGGGAATGGTCATTTAGACAAGGCACATCTCACCAGTTTTCAATTGCTGAAATTGGCAGTTGAACAATTAAGTTAAAAAGTTGTTAAAAGTGTAAATTCCACTCTCTCCTTACTCAGTTTCAACTTGAATTTTTAGAAACAGGAACAATTCACCACAGAAACATTTTAACTGGCCTGCAGTGGAAACATGAAGCTTCAAGGACACTGAGCTTTCCAACTGGCCATTTTAAACGGCAGAAAGTTTGGGGTGAAGAAAGGCAGGAATACCTTTCCATGAAAAGGAAAAAAATCTTCTAGTGAGAGGTAATTTGGAGAAGTTTAAGTGTTACTTTCCCAGGTAACTGCAAAATGGTGTCATTTTGTCACATCCTTCCCTACTACTGTCCAACAACCAGAGTCCTTGGCTGGACTCATTTCTGTACAATGACTGAGGATTTTATCAACTGATCAGCTTTTTAGTCCCTGAACCAAGACTGTGATCGCGGGGTCTGTGGGCATTTCCCCAAGTCTCCCTCTGTGCTGTTTCCCAGATCAGCTCCAGGAGTCCCTGAGGAAGCACCAGGTCCCCAAGGCTGCGCGGGGCCGAGCCATTGGAACGAGCAGGGCCGAGCAGTGAGATCACATCCTCACCAGTCTCACACCACTCTCCACCGTCCCCTGATACCCCAATCACTCCAGCCTAGCACTGGGAAAGGTTTCTGAACTTCCTGCAGCCCCAGCACCGTGACTGCCTGGCAAGGAAAGCTCCCCTTGCAGGCTTTGAGCCGGGGCCACAGTCCCGCAGCAGTGCTGGCAGCACACCCAGGGGCTCCAGGCCTGCTGTTCCCCACGGCGAAGGAAACACCCCCACAATTCCTGTGACTCCCTGGGAGAGGCACTCAGCTCATCCCCACCGGGGTTTGGCTGGGGGACGTGATTTGAACACGAAATGTTTCACTGTCCAACACAAGCCAGGAGTAACCTCAGTGCCTCAGGGACACCACCCCAACTTTAAAATCCCAGGCGCAACAAGGAACCTCGTTTTTGCACGTTCAGATTTTCCCCCTTGCATTTTACAGTCCCCATCTCCTTTCATCTCCCCTAAGGACTCGCACTCTGTGCTTGTCAGAAAAAGCAGATTTGCTCTGGAATCTGGGCTCCCTTCCAGGTCCCACTCGTTTACAGCCAAGTTGCAAATCATCCCAGCACATCCAGGGAAGCTGCTCCAGGCCCACTGTGTGTTGTGGGAAGGCATTTGGGAAGAGCAGGGGAACAAGAGCCCTGTTCTGGTGAATACTTAAGAGAAATCACAGAAGTCTCAAGTTCTGGGGGATGAGAGTTCAAGTACAGTCGAAGAACAGCATATCAGTGATGTCAGCTGGGCCACAGGGACCCTGGCTCTGCTTGGGGCTGAACTGGACACTCCAGTGCCCCCTGCACAGCCAAATCATCCAGAAAGTGCCACTTCAGAGTGATGTCACTGCTGAAATTCAGTACTGCAGCATCTTGGACAAGCCAGCAGTGCAAGAGAGGCCTCAGGTAACACAGAGCCCTTGGGTTTGCTCCTTGCAAACACAATAAAAAAAAAAAAAAAGGAAAAAGCTGCCACCATTCCTCAAGGATGTGCACAGAAACATGAAGGGTATCACAGCTATACCTGCAAGCATTTATTTTAAAGACACAAATGCACATAATTTCATAGTCAAGGGCACTTGCATAAGTCTCGAAGCCCCAGGTGATTCAACTGCAGTCCAGGAGCAATGGACTATCTGCCCAAACTTGGAGACCTGAATTGAGGATCTAAGTAACTGTTGGCATTTTCCAAGGATTTCTCCTCTTGTGAAGTACTGGCCAAATTCTGATGCAAACAGTTTATATAAACCCCTCTGCATTTCCTCTCAGCTGCTCTGCTGGGCACAGCTGTTCCTACCCCATCTGCTCATTAAGGCACAATGAATGGGAGTGATGAGACCAACTGACAAAGCATTTAGAAAGTGTTAAAGAAGGTTATAAATTATGATTATAAGTCATCTTCTGGCTCATGACATTCTATAAGCATCATTGTTTATCACTTGAATAAGTATGTAAATATATTTTTAAAATAATCTCTAAGTGTGTGAAGTGGGTGTGACTGTTCAGGCAGTTTCACTTCCTTTCCCAAGCATTTCTGGAACATCACTGCACTATTCCAGAGTCTGTCACAGCAGTCATCTACCATGCTAAGGTAAACGGGGCCCTGCCTTGGGGCCTTTTTTAACACAGGCCTATTTAATTGGCCAGCCAAAATGACTGTAATTCATGTCAATTTTGTTTAGGTGTGCTAAACCTGTTTAGGCTCCAGGGATGGGAGATGCAGGAAGGATGATTAAAGCAGCTGCTTTGGAAGCAAAGAGAAATAAATAAAGATAACTGGATTACTTATTGGGACCACTGATTCAAGATAAAGGAAGATGCAGAACTTGGCAGGGACTTGTCCTTCTCCACAAACCTCAGCTCTGCTCCCAACCTCTACTCAATGACTTGCTACACATTCAACAAACAGTTGAGATGCTGTTCAAAAAATGTGAAGAATTCACAGGAAGCAGATGAAAGAGACTCAAATGATTCCCCAGACTAATTTGAGAAAGGCTGGGTCCTGCTGAATGTGCACAGCACAATCACCCCAGAGCCAGGGTGCAGAGGGGACAGGGCCATCCCCACAAGGGATGGTTACACTCAGTCCTCAGTCACTCAATCCTAAATGCCTGAGAGAGGTTCAAGGATGATCAGAAGCCCTCAGATCCAAGTGTGCTCATTTGTCTTTTGTTCTGAAGCACTTCCCTCAGCAATCCCCTGAGATGATGAATTTGTAAAACTCTAAACTTAATCACAAAGTCTTATTTCCTGATTGGGTTTGTAATTTTGCAGCCTATCTACTTCAAGTCTGGCACAGTCTGAATAAGACAGACTGCTTTGACAGAAGAACATTTAGGCAAAACTGTTGAATTCAGGCCCTTTCTGTAAGAAAATCCCATTTGACATCATTTGGCAGAAGTGGGAGATGTGCAAACTACCCTAAGGTGAAAAAGAAATTCACCAAAAAAAGGTGAAATATTTATCCTCAGGTAAGTAGTGAATTCTGAACTCTCCAGCAATTAGAGATGGACTGAAAATTGTATTTTAGGCAACATGGACAACTCGATTTTACTTACCCCCTGCACATATACTGGAAGGCTCTGCTGCCAGGATTTCTATACAGGATTTCTTCAAAATCTAAAAGAGACAAAATGTCATGAAGTACCTCAGCCTTGTTTCTATAGCTACACAGATCTGAAAGGTAAGGGAGTGCACTGTTCTTGTGGTGTAAATGTTTAGCTCAACAGTGCATTTTGCATTCTGGCACAATTGTGGCTCTTAGCTTTTCACTTTACACCACCCAGCCAGGTGCCATTGCTCTCCTCAAGCTGGTGCCGGGTTGGAAGGAGAGGGATGCCAAGCTCTCCACCATCCCAGGGCACTCTTGCCTTTGTGCCCAGTGCAAAGGGCATCCCCAAAGCTGCTCTGTCATTCTGCACCCCATGATCTGCAATCACTGCAGTGACTCGGAACAGTTGTGGAAGCAATGTCATCTCCCCCGCTTTGCAGCCACAGCTCTCTCTCCAAAGTTATTCTGGAGTCCAAAACTCCAAATAAAACTTTCTTAAGTTAAACTGTTTAGCTTTGCACTAAAACATCCCAGAAATCCCTACAGAGCCACTTCTCCCCTCTCAGCAGAAGGGCTACAACTCATGGTTTTAACCAGATTTATGTGAGCGCACCTGACAGCATCCCCAAAGCTGCTCTGTGATTCCAAACCAAATGCACAGACAGTTCTTCTTCACTTGACCCAAACTCAAAAGGAGCAGTGTGTCTCTGGGAGGGCTGGCAGTGGCTTTAAGCACTCTGTGTGCAGACAGTGATTTGCACAAACACTTTGGTGTCAGCGTGGCCCAGCACTGGCGAGGCACGAGGAGCAGGACGGGGCTGGACTCTGTTGATTCCCACATGGTGCTAAACTTGCTCAAGCTGGTTTTGCATGCAGGAGCCTTTGCCCAGACCAACTCCAGCTCTTCACTGCACAGTCAGAGCTGTGCCAGTGCCTGTGACCCCTGTGAGAGCAGCACTGAGAGCTGGGGGGGGTTCAGCCCCAGCCCCTGCACGAGGCAACACTGATCAAAACTCAGGTCAGCTCCAAGAGGCAAGTAAATGTCAGCCAAGCATCATGACTCAAATCCAGCATGAAAACTATTTTCCCAACTTTAAATTGAAACATCTGTAAGGAAAGAGCAGCAACCAATATGATAAATTATGTAAGAAAAAGATAACTTTTTTTTTTCTCCACAATCATAGCTCCCTTCCTCAAATACCTAGTTGCAAAATGTACACATAGAGCCAGGATTTATTTTTTAAAACTTTTAAGCAGAAGTTTGAGTTACTCAGAAAGCAGGGCTGAAAGTTCCAAGGGGCTGAAGGAGGCAGGAAGGTCTGAGCTGGTGGCAGCCTGACAGGTGAGGAGAGAGAAGATTTGCAGGAACAAGGTTATACAGGAACTGTCAAGTGGAAAAAAGAGAAAGTCACCAGCTGAGAACACAACTGAGAAGCACTCCAAGAATTTGAAAGACAGAATAAGGAAAAACACAAAGAATGTAAAATACAATCAATACTTTTTTAATGAAGTAAAACCTCACATGGTTAAGTTTGAGATTCATTACTTCTATTCAGCTGTTTGCAAACATTCCTTCTATAAGCCAGGATGGGGGGAATAGCAGGTGTCTCAATTAGATGATGCAGATCTCCCAGTTCAGTCTAATCCCTTTAAATGACTATAAAAAACTGGCCTTAAACACTTTTACCAGTGCCAGTTGCAATATTTATTTTGATTTAGATTAAGTTTCCAATGCTCCAAGCACACACCCTAACTTAAAGTGACCATCAGGCAGAATTATTGCAAAAGTCAGAACTATTGCAAAAAAATTCCTTTATGTCTCTTCCCCGTTAAAAAAATAAATTTAAAGAAGACTTCAACATCTTCACTGTAGAAGATTTCATCAGATCTCTCATTTTCCAAGGAGTGCACAGCCTGGGTGGGCTGGGGGTGCACCTCATCCCAGGGAAGCAAATCCCATGGAAGGGTGGGGGTGCAATCCCCCAGCAGAGCGCCCATAAACCACTCTGACAGCAGACGTGGGACAATGGCTCCACATCCCCACTTTCACAGGAGAACTCTCCCAGCTCCAGGTTGCTTGGGCACTCAGAGCAGGGCTGGGCAGTTTGCCTTGGCACCCACGCAGAGAAGAATCTGGAGCAGAGCTCACTCGTGTCCCCTTGTCCCCAGCAGTGCAGCTCAATGACCCAGCCCAGACCCCAAACCAGGCCCCTCTTGTCCTCTCTGGGGCTCCAGTCAGGCACACACAGGCTCTGGAAGGGGCTCTTGTTCATATTTGCTGACATTCCAGGTGGAAAACGCAACACATCCCTGTGGGAGCATGGCTTTGTGTGCCACAGTCCTGTCTGTCAGGATAGAGTGGATTTTAGCACTACCTGTGACTACTTAACCTTTCTCTCAGGTGAGGCACTAAGGGCCAAGAGCCAGGAGAGGCCCAGCAGGTCACCTGGGCCCTCTTGGAAACAAAAGGAGGAAGGGGAGTGGAATTCTGCAGCTGCTGGAAGCTTTCACTTGATATTCTGCTCCATAAGCACACAGCCAGATTCCTTCAGCACAGCAGCTGCATATTTCTTATACATTCTTTTCACCAAATTTGGGAATTCTAATTAGCAAACAGGATGCTGAAGTGTAATAGAAGGTTACTGCCTAATTAGTGTTAGTGGGAATGACCTGCAGTCTGAGGCCAGGTGCTCATTAGCAAGCTCTGTTCAATTACAGGATACCAAAGCCTGGTGCCAATTACAAAACAGGCAATGATTTATGAAGTGTTTCCTGTCCAATAATATCTACATGGGCTAAGTAAAATAAATACATTTAAGTCCTTTTTAAAGATGCATTTGGGGGAAGAAAGAAGTAGAAAGCACAATCATGTACCATTAAAACTAACGAGAAACACTGCATGTGAGACTGGGGGTTATCTGCTGATGTGCATGTTCTGTGTCCATTACAGACTTTGCACTTACAGGACGTGTCTGGAATTAACTTTCTCTCATCTCTCTCCCCCGTTCAGGGGGTCTCAGCCCCTTCCCTGCACCAGGGAATCTGCAGTTTCTCATCTGCCGGTGAGGTTTGAAGAGACAGCTCAGGATGGGCACACACAGTCATCACCACACTGCTCACACTGGGTCTCACTGATGCTCACATCGAGTTCTCCCAAAAGTCCCCTCACTGCAATTTGTCCCAGGAAACATTTGAGTAGCAGAAGTATTCAGGGTATTTCCAAGCTAAAATTTCCTGGGGTGAAGGAGCACACTGAACTGCCACATCAATTCTGAACTGCCACATCAATCCTGAGAGCTGAGGCAAGACCTGAAAAATACTGAGAGAAGCTGGACACCACTGCAAGAGGATCCAGAAGGAGCACACAGGAAATTAAACTTAAAAGGATGAATCATTTATACAGATAGAGAGTCCCACAAACTAGTTCATGCTTCTTCATTTCTTATCCATCACAACTGCTTCCTGAGGCCTCCTGCAGCTCTCTTGGATCCCTTGCTAAGGGACCCACGATTGCAGCTCTGAGACAAGTTCCAAGCTGGTGCCATGGTTTAACACATGCCAAGGGTCAGGGAGTTCTCCTGTTCCAAGAGACTCCTCCTCAGTCAGCTCCTGTTACAGGCTCAATGCCAAGGGATGACAGGATCCCATCCTGACTTTCATGTTGCTTCATGTTCCCTGCCTCCAGCACTCCTACCAAAACCAAACTAGGCAGGAGAATTGTTGAATTTCAGGTTTTCTTCTAAGACTTGCTTCATTTGCTTTAAATTGACAGGTTATGATCTGCAGAAATGTTTCCACAGCAAAGGAGAATTTAATAAAATAATTCAGTTCCTTCCATTAGTTTCCCAGCCCTGCAGCAATCAGTCAGACCTGCTTCTCTACCAGATTGTTCCATCCTGACAAACTCAAAATCCCCATTAAATGGGGGAAGCTGGAGTTTTAGCAGTGACTTTTGCACAATGAGGAAGACAAAGAAATTGGTTTGCTTAATAAAAAAGTCACATGGGAGAGAAAGGACCAAACCCCACTGAACACCTTCAGCTCCCACTTTCAGAATCATGTTTTTAAGCATGACCTCAGTGTGGGACTGGATTTTCCTCGCCGTTAAGCACAGTCTGCAGGGCCTGGTGGTGCTTGGAGGAGACAGTCCCTCCTGGAGCACTGGGAGCAGATCTCCCTGCAGCTGCTCACTCCAAACTCTCTGGCTCCCACAGAAAGGGGCAGGTGCTTGGGAACATTCCCAGCCCCACCACCCTGAACATCTTCCCTCAGCAGATCCAGAGGCCCAGCTGAGGCCACTCCCAGCTCCCACCCTCTCCCTTATTGTGGGACTTCCAAGTCCACAACTCTGCACATGCAGAGGGTCACAAAGACCTACTCAGGACAAGGGAGGAGGGAAAAGTCAGGGCAGTTCACAGCAAATCCCTGCAGACCCACACAAGCCCAGGTCTTCACACCTCTGGAGTTAGTTCAAGCACTCATCTCCCCAGGTTCATCACTGGATTTTTTTCTTCCCCTGTGACATCAGCCAGCAGGTTGTAGCCTAATCAGTCCCTCTCCATGTGGCTGAGCATCCTTGCTGTGCCAACTCCTACACAGGAATTGAAAGAAGTTTCCAAATCGCAGGGCCCTTTCACCATTAATGTGCTTTGTGTGACCACAAGTGCTTTGTCTGCTCCAGCACAGGGGTGCTTTTGGCAAGGACAAGAAAAGTAGGAAAGAGGGACCTTATTTTCCAGCTAGAACAGGAATCTCCAGATTGTTTGTTATTCTCTGGAGTGATTAATGTCCTCCTTGTCATTCCTTTTGAACACAAAACCACTTCCCTTCTCCCCAAGCTGCTGCAATGACTCCACTCCAATGCAAGTGATCAGGTCACAGATTCATTACTGTACCATTGCACTTCCCTGTGACCCTCCCCAGGCTGGGAAGTCTTGCACCAGTCAGCTGGAGCAGTTCTTGACTGGGTGCCTGGAGGCTGAAATCTTCCCATTCTGCTCAGCACAACTGGAAGGGGAGTCAGAGCTGCTGCTGGAATTCATTAAAAACAGCTGCAAAGGGAATGCAGGGCTGGGAGGCAAAGGACTTCTTTTTGTTGTTTTGTTGCTTTCTTAAATGACAGGCAACACCTGATTGTCCAAGAGAGCTGAGGCAGTAGATCCACACTTAGCAGTGCCAGGAAAACCAGCAAGCAGGGATTGTATTCCATGTCCATGCGAGAGCACCAGGGAAAGCTGAGCCTATGCTGAGGGGTGGCTTTGCTTGGTATTGCATTGTCCAAATAGTGTGTAACCACTGTAAACAGAGAAATCTGAGCCCCCAGTGAATCCCCCCTCCCCAGCCCCACATTGTAGCTTTCATCTGAGCTTTATCACCTAAAAATCCTGCACCAGAATGAAAACACACATGGCCCAAAAAGGATTTCCCCTCCTTTGTGGCCATGGGAAGGATTTGAATCAGCCCAAATGGGCCAGCTCTTACATGCTGCACCCAACCCCTGCAGGAAATGCCGGGAGTTGGGAAGAGGGAAACCTAGGTCTGAGGGAGAGGAAAAACAGCCCACCTGCCAGAGGCTGAATGTGAAAGCAGAGGTGTGGGGATTTTGGCGCACGCAGCAGGAGCCCTCCCTCCATTCACAGGTGAGTGCAGCACATCCACCAGGCCAGAACCAGCCAATCCAGCAGAAAGCTGGAGACCCCAGAGTGCCCTATCCCCTGGCACAGGATGTGCTGTGACACAGCCCTGCTGAGTGGCGGCCATGTCACATGTCACAAACTGTCCCCATGTGCCTTGTCATTCCATCAGCTCCCTCCCACCAAGGGACACAGACAAAGACAATATTTGGGCTCAAAGATGGGACCTATTGATAAACTCGATCTTGAAGCAGCACATTAGCACAAACTGAGGCTGGTTTCTTTGGACTAAATGATTCAGGGATTTTTCAGCAGGTTCTTGTGAACACAGGGAAGTCAAACCTGGAGCTGTGCAGGGTAACACAAACGTGCACAAGTGCAAACACTCGAGTGAAAAATACTCACAGAGTCTATGATCCCCTGCAGGGCTTCAAACCCATCATTCACTGGGAAGACATGATCCTTGCTGTCAGCAATCCGAGCCAGCTGACACAGTGGTGAGAGGAAACACAACAGAAATGTAAAGAATGAGATCAATTAGCCAGCAGGCAGCAAATTAAGACTTCTCCAGATTAATTCTCTTGCAAATAAAAACCTCAAATACTCAGCTACTCTCTTGGATTGCTACTGTGTTATAGTTTATGAAGCAGTAAAAATTTTGCCTTGTTAGGCTGACTGGCTTTATAAGGCTCTATATCAGGGATCAGAAAAGGCTTCTCTTGACTTGAAGACAAGACAATGTGGCTTTCGTTGGTGCCAGGGGTCTAATGACCTTTAAAACCTGGCTCTCCCAAAGATTGGACTTGGTAATCATGGAGGTCTTTTCCAACCTGATTTCTATGATTTTTTAAAATTATACCCCACCTGGAGATACAGGCCTGAGTCACCTTTCCTGTCACAACAGAGATTGGATTATCGGTCCTATACTCAACCATCAGAGAGCCAAAGAGAGGGAGCAGAGAGCTCACAGGAGATATTTTCTGAGTCGAGGTTAAAAGGTCTCAGAGGAGGATTCAGGAACCTCCATGGAAGGAAGAGGGGCCTTCATGAGGTGGTGGTAAGTTAGGGGAAACCAGGGCATCATCTGCCAAGAGCCATGTGCAGGTTCAGTTGCCAAGAGCACTCTACGGGTTAAGGCAAAAATGTAAGTCCAGCTCAGCAGTAATGAGCTCTCCATGCATCTGCTGGAGCAGGCTCAAGTTTTAGTGCTGCAAGGCCAAGGTTTGTTCCAGTAAATCTCCCCTGGCAGAGGTACCAGCAGCCCAGCAGGCCTCTCTGGAGTTTCCTGTAGCTCTGCAAGTTGGAGGCAGCAGAGCAGCCGCACATTCCTCCCTAAACCCCATGGGTTCCCCCTTTCCAGCTCGTGTCACTCAGAACTCCCAGTTCTCCAAGGCCCTGCTCTGCATCCAGAGCCACCCTCGGGCAGCCTTCCCCTGCCTGCTCCAGGAAGGGCAGGAGCAGCTCATTGCTTGCTGGCTGAGCTGCAGGAGCTGCTCTAGCTCGGGATGTTTACAGCTTCCTCAGCTCATTCCCCATGATCCTCCTCCTCGTCCATTCTGGGACTTCAGACACAGTCATCTAATTCCAATTAATTTTTTCACCATCTAAATGCCTTCAAGCAGCAGCTGTCTGAGCTCTGCTGCTTTAGATCTGGTCTCTGTGCCATTTTTATTCCCTCTTTGCTTTTTCTGTGACTAACTCTGGGTTATACCAGTCTCTGGGTTTGATTCAAAGGAGATTGTTCTAAACCAAGTTTGGTTTGATTCCTTTTTTGAAAGCTGAAAACCTGGAAGAAGTCTTTCAGCCTCCATTTCTGTGCAATGGAGCTGTACAAGTGTTTCACTCATGTTAGAAAAATGTCAGCTCTTACTGTGTGAAATATAATTCATGGACATACTTACATTCTTATGATAAATTTAGAAGTCAGACAAAACACTGTAAGGTATTTGTCACTAATGAAGCTATTTGCTTTTTACAGCATAGTTTAGCTCTGAAAGAAAAGCAGCACTGAAGCTGAAGTGTTGTTTGGCAATATTTCAGTTTGATGGGAAGCAATATTCCCACAGCCTCCTCCTGCCTATAGCTGAAGCCAGACAATTTGTTATTCTCCATGTGTCTTTTCCTCTGCTTTTCTCCACCATTAGCAGGAGTGTGTGGGGCAGGCAGAGGGTCAGCTCTGCACATCTGGGGATTCAGACAGAAAGGGGCCTAAAGCCAACACCCAACCCAGCCACTTCAGGTGGTCACTTCAGACAGTCAACAGAGGGAGAGCAAAACCACTTGAGAAGCCCTGAGAAGGTGATCCAGGGGTGTGTGCCTGTGTCCAGCCCTGGCCAAGCCCGCAGTGACCACCACCCTCCCTTACCTGGGTCTCATTGAAGTCTTTCACCCCCACACAATACACGGTGGCTCCGAGGTCCCGCGAGCGATTGGCCTGGAACAGGGAGAGGCAGCACGACAGGGTTATCAAGGGGATGGGGTGCAGCTTTCTCAAAGGCTTTAATCATGAATTTACCCTTTCTCTGTAAAATGAGCAACGGAGGAGCTTGTCAAAAGGGGACTTGAAAAGCTTTCCTCCCTCATTCTGTAAAATCAGTTTTTATCTGCTGCTGGAGTAGCTCTTGTTTAGTAAAGCAAATCCCAAGGTGTTTGGTGGATTTTTAAAACTTAATTAGTTCACCTTCCTAGCTCTTCCAACTTCTAAAAGATGTCAGACAGGCTAAACCAATTTTCTTGTAATCTTTTAGGACACATCCCAGTATAACAGTAGCCTAAAATGTTTTCTTTTCTGTTTCAGACATGTCTGCCTGGCCTCATGACATCCATAGGTGAGAGACTTTCCATTCCATCTGCCATAAAACTGTACCACTCCCACTGCTTAGAGCATCCTGAACTAAAGGTAGAGCATCCATAGGTTTTAATTTTCCAGGCTTTTTCAATGAAGTTGCATTTACTATTCAAAAGGCAACTGCTCCAAATGCCTAAATATGAATTAAGTCATTTAATCATATTTCATTAGAACAAGAACACCTGACCTGACTGAAAGCCCCTTCCCAGAGGAGATGGCAGCCAGTCAGATTGTATGGGAAGACTGTAGCAATTCAAGTTGTTCAACAGCAAAGTGCTTTTTTAGCAGAAAAGCGTAATTGCAGTTTTACACGGGAAGTTTCAACCCCAACAACTGAAGCAACTCAGTGTAAATGCCAAGTTCAGGGTCTTCTTCTACCAGCTCATAACTGTTCCTCCCCAACCAAAACAAATATGACGCTTCCGACCTTTCAACTTGTTCATTCACCTCTAAAAACAAACTTGTTTTTCTTGTGGATTTTTTATTTCAGAAGGGAAGAAAAAAGAGATGAACAGTAAGAAGGGGAACTGTAGATTCAGGATATTTGCTGTAGCAATATTGGTTTTACTCTACAAAACCATTCCTTTTGTTGTTATTGGATTTAATGCTGCACTTTGGACAGAGTGAGAGGAAAAATTCTGTCCATAGCAAATTCATGCAAAAATACCATCTTCCAAGTTTAGGTCATCCCAATTTGTTTGACTGACATGTGCAGATTTGGTTCATCCCTTCAGAGAGCACTGTCCAAAGGACAGCAGCAAGAACACTCTACAGCAAAGCTTTCAATGTCCACCCCACTGTTTAGCTAACATTTTGCATAATTTAATGAGGATGTTGAGAATATGTGCTTCAATCGTGGAAGTATTTGTGGAAATTTTGGATTTGGTAATCTGAAAGGTTTTCTGATGTGACAGAAGCCATCCTCTTCCTGCAGTCTTTACTTTTTATGAGAGAAAAAGACTGAAAGTAAGAAGATTCAGCATTTCCCAGAGCAATCCAGCAAATACTGAAACTTTTCAGCTGTGAACTATTCCTTCTTCTAGTGTTTATTTTTAACTGGAAGTTTTAACCCCTCTCCTTTCCTGTGAACAGTCTCAGCTGTGATGAGTCAGAAGCTGCTGCTGTTAATGGTTATCCTCAAGATTCGTGTCTGCAGAGCACCAGAGTGGAGTTTTCTCTCTAGGGAAAAAGGTTTTCCTTATCTTTTGCATTCACAGCAGCAAGCCCAGACACTTCACTGTCTCCCTGACTGAAAATGTGTAAGTCACTTACCTCCCTCTCAGAGTAGAAAAATAGATCTTCATGGAGTTCTCCATCTGTCAATGCAATGATGACACTGGCAGTTCTGTAACCTAAATACACGAAATTCTTTAGTCCCTTGGCTTTGGCTGTGTTTGTTAAGCTACCTTATAAAACATCCTGCCAGTGACCTGTGAGACACTTAAAGATCATAACTATTGTATTTCAGACCAGTAGAGTAGACTGGGCCATCAAAAACCCAACGCAAGTTGCTCCTAGTTAGTTCCTGATTTTATTAATACTGTCAATTCAAGAAATCCAGAGGGGTTTTTTCCACTTGTGATAAAAAACTCAATTGGGATTTAAACAGAGATGGTGGGAAAAGGGCCTAAAATCTTCAAGAGACCTAAGTAACATTTCAGGAACATCATTCAACCTTGCACCCTTCCCTTCCAAACAAACAGTTTATTAAGTGCTACAGAACAGAGATCTGATACCTAATTTTCTTGGTGCCATTTAGAAATCCCCAATTTTCAATCGTGTGGTAATGATGAACAAGGTGGTCAAGTACTTGACAAACAATAAGCAGTCAGGGTCCTTCACACTGCAGATCCCTGACTCAAGTGCCCAGGCTCTTTCTGGAGGAAATGGGGACAACTGAGCACTTGTGGTAGAAATTAGGAAGCCCAAATGACCTCCAGAGATGCTGTTCTCCCTCCCCTGACTCTGCCAGGGGCCTTTGGACCTCCTGTGGGTGGGACAAACCCCCCTTGTAGTGGAGCAAGGACAAACACAGAACTACTAAAGACAAAATGCACAGGCCAACATTCAGGCTTGAGGATCCAGGTGCCCCCTGCTCCTTGCACATGGAGGAACCCCTTTACCTGTGATACAGAAACCAGCCTGGAAGAGCATTAGCAGTGCCCAGTTGAGCTGTCCCAGCTCTCTCTATTCCATTCTGTGCAGTCACGTTTTACAGGTGAGCCCCAAAGCTCTGTGGGCTTAGCCACTGCTTCCTTTTACTCATGAGTAGCCCTGTGAGTCCATCAGGTCTGGCTTTGTACTCAAACACCTGGTTGCATGTCTTTTGGGGTTTGGCAACGTTTACATTTCTACTTCAGGCTTTGCAGTGCAGAAAGTTTTTACATTACTTACAGGGAAGGAAAGGACATTTTTCCCAATTGTCTGCACTTGCTGCTGGTTTTAATAACTGCTGACTAAAAAATCTTTTACCTAACAGCTTCTCCATGTACTTGTGCTTCAGAAGGAAGAAAAAAGTGGTTACCTGAGTCCTCAAGTAAAAGGAACAAGGTAAGATACCAGACAAGGGCATCTTCAGCCAGCCTGGCTGCTCACTTTTGACCTGAAAAACCTTAATTCCGGCTCCTCAAAGCTCCACTTGTTCTATTTCCCTTTCAGGAATACTGCCCTGACCAACACCACATTCCTGTAAGAATAGAAGCCACCCCCACCCTTCCCACAGTGAAGCTGCATTTCAAATATGTTAAAGTTATTAGCCAAAAAGAAAGAGAAAAAAACATTCAATGGATCAAGAAAGTCTCTCACCATGAACATTTTCGTAGTAAATCTGTTCACTTGCCTGAAATTAAATCAGAAGATGATTAGCAATGAATCAACGATAATACTTTGTGAGATCTACTCATGCACCAGAAGGAAAGGGACAATGGCAGGGAGGATGTCACATGGGCAGTTTACACCTGACCTCTGCTTTCAGACATCTCCTTCACACAGCAAGGGCCTTGCCTGTGGTTTTGATGGCTTTACTGCAAGGTCTTACCAGCCAAAGCAATCCCAAGGCCAGTGATAATGTTATCTCCCACTGTTCTGCTCTCTGGAAATCCCATCCACCTTCATCCTTGAGCAACATCCTAGGTCCCATGCTAAATATTCCCCAGCACCTCCAGGTGAACTACTCCAACTGCAAATAACCCAACATCTCTGTCAGGTCACCTGACTTTCTGCTCTGTGCTCACATTTCAAGGTGAACAATGACATTTTCAATAGGCAGACAGTTCAAAATCCTCCCAAATGCACAAGTAGGACAGAGGCGGAAGGAGGAGTTCAGGTTTAGAGAAACTCCTGAGCTTGTAAAATATGTAAAAAAATAAACCCAGAAGGAGGAGGTTAGAGCAGGCAATAACATCTGCACAGCATTGTCTGGCCCCCAGGTTTGAGCTGTGGCCTCACCACGCTCTGACAGGTCTGCTGCAGGCCCCTGTGGGACTGACAGCTTCCCACCCTTCCTGAACACAGAGCCACGTGGCACTGCACTGCCAAAGCCTTCTGCCTTCTCCTAAGCAGAAAAGGCAGCTCCCCCCATAAAGGCTGAAGGCAGAAATAAAGGTAATTAGGAGAGTTTGCAGCTCCCAGCTCCAGCACTGAACATTTACACTTCACTGTACCCATGGCAGCAAAGGAACATGGCCCCACTCACCCACCAGGGAGTTATTAACCAGAGCCCTTTGTTCTACACCCCCTGAGGAGCAGCAGACACTGCTGAGGCACTGAGCCTGCACAATTTACCCTCTCAAATCCCTCGTGCATGTACGTGTCACCTCCTGGCAGCACCTTCTGCAGCTCCTCCAGGCCCTGGCGGATCTGCTCCCTGAAATCAATGCAGACACTGTGTTAGAGCCAGGACCAAAGTCATCAGGGTATCCTGGTATCCAGGTGGGGATGTGCATCTCAGAGCCAGACACAGAGAGGTGGAAAAAGGAGTTCACCCAGTGTTTATTTAGACAGGCTATGGTGAGTCTGGGTAGATACCTCTCTAAGGATGTGGAAAACAGAGTAGTTGTGCTCCCAGTGCTCCCACAACCTGGGCAAAGCATCACAACAGCAGCATCTTCATGGTCAATATCCATACATTTTGTACATTTCTTCCTAAATAAATATTCCCTGATCAAAGCTCAGCAGCTGACTTGCACCTGGCTCACTTTCCTCAGCCATGTTTGCTCACTTGACCATACAAACATAATCAAACAGCCACAAAAAGTGAGAGTCTCAGACCATCCTGGCAACCCCAGACTACATGGACATTACATCTGCAGTTCCTGTTCAAACTGACTTGAAGATTGAAGCCTTTCCCAAGAGCTTATTGTGACTCAGGTGTTTTAATTCTTTTCAGGAGTGCCAGGCACAGTGACAGGTCAGCTTCAGGCTGTGTGGGGTGGACAGTCCTTTGTTGTTCCCCTGACTGGCAGACACCAAGCTCTGGCAGCCAAGCACAGCCCAGAAGACTTTAACACAAGATAAAACCCTGCAATGTGTGGGGTGTATCTGAGCAAAGTACACAATCTTCATGGGAAGGGGATGAAGTCACTGCAGGCAGGACCACACGGACATGCCAGAAGTCAGTTCTGTCTCTACATTTTTAACGACTTCAGGAAGCCCAGTTTCTGTGATCACACACTCCAGAGCTCACATTGTGCGGCTGACTGCAGCAGGGCATTGACATTGTTCAGTCTGCACAGCAGTGACTCCCTCAGGGAGCAAAGACTGTCTGCTTTTGCCACAGGCTGCATTATCAAGCTTACAAGAAGTCACTTTGCACCTGTGATATCCCAAACTAGTCAGACACTATGATAAGTTTCCTCCTCTCAGACACCCATGCACATACCAAGCCAAAGGTGGACATAAAATCGAGCCATTTCTGTGATCAAAACTGTTTGTCAAAGGTGAACTCTGAAATTTAAAAATGCACAGGAAAAGTCTGTAAAACATGTCAATCCAGCCACATGAGATGCACAGTTTTCCAAAAGGGATGCTCAGCACCCTCAGCCCTCACGTTCAGATGCTGTTACACCACGCAGAGGCAGGGACAGGGGAGGGGAGGTTCTCCACTGCTCCAGCTTCCCCAGTGAGAAACGCCAGAGTGAACTAAAGCCCACACCACCTCGTTTGTCAGTCCCCCAGTAAAACCCAGCAGCTCTCCAGTCAGCTGGCTTTTAGACTAATACCATATCAATATCCTGTTCCCAGTCAACATTTCTAGGACAGCTGGATAAATATGGAATACATTTCCACATGGGAAACCCTTCAGTCTCATAGCTCAGAGCCTGAGCAGACGGGGGATCTCTGCAGTGGGGTTTGCTCACAGGGTGGACACAGCAAAGGCAAGGGAACAGCTTTTCCTTTGGCACCCTGTTAAATAAATATGGTTCATTCTCTCTATCCCCATGGTTGCAGTAAGTGGCAGGAGATACTGAGGCTGGCTGGGTTTAAGGGCATTTTCAAGGCTGGGATGTGTGTGCACTGCTCTGTAGGAAAGCAGCCAGTTTCCTCCCCATTCCTCTGCTCTGGTATGTGATTTCAGACATCCAATATGTAAAACACATGCTGACTTATACAGTCTACACATGTGTTACATATATTTTTGCTCCACGTGGCAGTGAAGTTAACAGAGGAAGCAAGAGCGATTTAAGGACCTCATCCAGCTCTCCTTGAAGTCAGAACTAAATAAAAAAATCCATCCCATAGATTTTACTGGGATTAACTTGGGGATCTATAAGGGGGTGTCAGGAACATGCTTCACAAACATGGCAATCAAACTGCTATTGCCAAAAACTACACAGCCTTGCAATCCACCCCAAACACTGTTTGTCTATGACATACCTTCAGGCCCTCAAGGAAATCACATTCCCCTCTACCCCAGGAGTGTGGGTGTCACCTCCAGCTTTCAAGTCTGTTTTTAGGGGAAGGGAGTTTCACTTATTTGTTTGCAGAAGAAACTCCCAGGACATGTTTCACAGGCACTGAGTCTCTGCTTCTCTGACAAAAGCCTGGGTATCTGGGGATTGCAGAGTCCCTCAATGAAACCAGTTTGAGCTAAAATCCTGACAGCTGACAGAAAGACATTTAGAAGTTGAAATTAAGAAGGCTGCCTCTGCCTTGAGAGGTCTCGGTGCTTTCTAGTGTGTGAGAAAGGGCACATGACTCCAACAATTAAATTGAGAAGCACAAAGGTGCCCCAACACTGTTCCCAGTGGACTGGAAATCATCGAGCAAGGAAGGTGAATGGAGGTACAAGGACACAAAAGCTGCTGTGTACCTTTATTCCTCTTCTTACCTGTCTTCTGTTAACCTCATTAGAATTGTCCCTCTAGTTGAAAAAACAATGAAGGACATCCTCAACTGAGGGCTGGAGGAGAGAAAAAAAGTGAATTAATTTGGTGGCCCAGACCAGAGCTCACTGTGTGGGTAACACAATCACACAGGACACTCTGCCATCCCAGTTTCAGCTCTACAGGATGAAAGGCACGAGTAGGCAGGAAAATGTATTTTTTCCCTGGGCCTTCCTAGACAAGGGAAACCTTGGGGAATCCTTGTAAAAGATGTAAAGAGCACTTGCATCACAACCTTAGGACTGCTAAAGCAAGAAAGGCTTAAATGCATCCTGGTATCACCAGGGAGATGAGGGAAGGCTCGTTTCGTTTATCACAACACATTCCACCCCTGTCCTGGGGGATTCCTCACCCAGTCTCAGGTGATTCAGAGCCTGGAAGCCACAGCCACAGGCTCTCCCTGCAGACCCAAACTTCTGTACCTCAGGCAGCAGCTCAGACAGGAGGATTCCTTCCCCACAGAACTATGATTGGATCCATGGAAGGCAGGCAGGAATAAAGGGAACAGTTAACGTCTCTCCTCCCATTTCCCACAGAACAGAAATCTGGGGAAGAGCAGTCAATGGATGATCTGAGAAAAGCATTAAGGGTCCTCTCCCCACCACATCCCCCAGTGGAAAGCAGCACATGCTGGGACTGGGAGCCTCTGGCAGCCCCTCCCCATGCGGGGATCTGCAGCTCTTCTTACCTTATGAACTTGCGGGCCAAGTGTTCCACAAAGTGATAGATTTCATTCCAGTGGTGCAGGACGCTTCCTGATCTAGGGAAACAATGATTACAGGAGATGTTAGTTTAAGTTTTCCCAGCCATATGTTCTGTTACACATTGCTCAGAGAGGCATTTGCTTTTATTTTGTTCAACACTCACTGCTCATATTCTTCCTTTAAAGATATTAAACTGTAATTGACATTTCCTACTTAACTTTAAAAAGCAAGAATAATTCCCACTCCCTGAAAGTGTTTGAGGCTGCCCTTGGCAGCAGCATATGGCAGTTAGGCTGGACCTTAACACAGCCCTGACAAATAAACCCTATGTGAGTGAAGAGCTGTCTCTCTGCACAAGGTTTTAGATTAATTCCACCCACTCACTTCCAAACCCTTACATGGAGCTTTCAGCTCAAGTGTATTCTGAGAATAACATGCAGTTGGAGAAACAGATTATTAAACTTCTCTGGTGTTTCCACTGTGCCAGAGACTATGAAAAGTAAAACACCTCAGTCCACATCTCAACTGCTCTGGTTAATTCTTTCACATCTCAGTTAAGGACAAACCAAACTAATGTCACTCCTCAGAAGACTAAACCGTAGACTATAATGAGATTGGATTATTCTTCTTTATGTTGTAAGAACCAGGAAAAAAGTAGGTTAATCAGAATCTTTCAGCACTAAATGCCCCTTCTGGCATAAACACTTCTATGAACACTGGAATATTAATATTGGAAAAAAATGTCCTTCCTAGAGTTGAAAAATAAATGTGTCATCACTTATTTAATCCATTGACTACAATTAGAAATATTTATAGGGGAAATAACCATTCCAACTTTACCAGAAACTTCATTGATCTGCAGCCTGAGGAAGAAAAAATGAACATTTGAGATGGTTTTTCACTTCACAGGAAGAAAAGGCATCTGACCTGTTCTGTTCTGCCTCAGATCTGGGGATGCCAGTGAAGAGCCAGAACATGATCCCCCGAGCCTGGAGCAGCCTGGCTGCTCAGGGTGTTGCTTCACTTGTGGAAGCACAACAAGGACACAGAGCTCATCGTGTGGGTCACAGGCATTTCCTGCCCATTCTCCCCACACCTGGTTTTCACTTACAGCCATTCAGGAAAAGCCCTGGCCTTACCCTCTCGCTCTGTGATTCCTGCTGCCCTTCTTTACTTGACCCCAATATGCCCAAAGACATGAGTGAGGACCTTTGCTCAGGCACAAAAGCATCTGGTCCCTCTGGAAAAACTCCCCAGCTCTCGTTGCGCGAAGGGCTTGATACCAAAAGCACCAATTGAAGGATGGCCCTAAGGACACCCTGCTTTGTGCACGACTGTGGACACACAGCAGAGCAGACAGGGCCATAACCAATGGCTCTTAGTGCTAAATTACCTCTTGGGTCTCTTTCATCAGAGCAGGAGCTGAAATCACGGCTTGTTCTCCACTCAAATGTGTATCAAAGAGGACTAAAGGAACACCAGTAGCAAAGGTCTTGATAAGCTAATTCAACCACAGACGGTGGGAAAATTGGCATCATTACAGACAAAGGGTGAGGTACATCAGGACTCGCTCTCAAACAGGAAGCTTAACTCCTGCTGCATCCAAACCATAAACTGATAGAACTGAGACACACAAAGCTTGGCCCCCAAAGCAAATTCCCCTTGGATGAATGGGATAAGTCTGAGACCTTGGATATGACAGGCACTCCAGTCCCAGCAATGCCAAACAGCCCAAATAATTTCCTAGAGCTGGCCTGGAAAATAAGTATTTATTGTCTTTAAATGGTGAGGCATAAAAGAAACACTTGACTTTATAGCAGTGGTTGCATCAGTCTCCAGAAGGCATGGAATGCCAAGGCTTTGTTAATCATAAACCAATTAGTCCTTATTTCAACAACATATGTTGCTTTAGACCATATATCCACCTCTCAAAAAGTACACCTCAGTAGAGTTTCCCACGTCTCCCGACCCATCTGGTAGCAGATGTGCAGCTGGGACAAGCAGCCCCTGACCAACCTCCTCCCAGCCATCAGGTGAAATGACCACACCACTCTCCCAAGTTAGGGGGAAACTCTGGCAGCAGGACACTGCCCTGGAAGCTCCATGAGCCTTGGAAAGTCAGGTTACTCCTTCCTCTCTGAACAAAAGCTGATCATCCCTTTGAATGCCTGTTGCAGCTGGGAAGGATGTCCAGCCACACCAGGTATGTAGGTGATCACACTAAAGCCCTGACACTTTCCATGGCCCTGAAGTGGTGCATTTTTGAAAACAGTGCTTGCCAGAATAAAACCCAGCAGCTCAATTCAGAGCTGTACCAGTCAAAATGCCAACAGCACATCCTGCTCCTGTTTGCCTTTGCAGCTCTGGTTCTGCTGGTCTGGAATTGTCTGGGCAGTTTCTTCAGGTCAGCAGTGCTCTTTAGTTCTTCACACAAGTACAGATCAGCTGCTGCTGCACCTTCATCATTCTCACTGTGCTCTCCCACCAACAGTCCCAACTTCCTGCCCTCTGGAACACAACCAGCTACAGCTCTTTTTCCATGAGATCTTCCGACGTTTCTATTAACACACAAAAGGAACAACCTGAAGTTCAGCAGCAGCAGAATGTTAATGCCTATTTTAAGGAAACTTCTTACCGTTGCTACAGTCATAAACCCAAACCCGTTCTATCCACAAAAGGAGGGTGGTTCCTGCTTTCAGTTCCCAAGGCCCTGGAGTGGGGCAATTGGAATAGTCTGCAATCCATTTATTCCTCCTCTCTACCACAGTGAGCTCTAACAGGGGCCCAGAATGAAGGCTCACACTTTTCTGACCACACATCGTTCCTTCCTGCACAGCAAGTTCCCACCTGAGCCAGACAGCTCAGTCTGCTTGGAGTTCATCTCTCCCTCAGGTGTCAGGGGCTGGAAATGCCCAGGTCTGCATTTACGGAAAAGTACTCCTTGTGCATAAAATGCATCTTCTGAAAGACACTTCAGACTTCTTACAGTCTTCACTTGGCATAAGATGGACAAACCCAGTACAGCCAACCTTTCTGCAGCCAATACAAAGTTCACAAAACCAGCACTATCTTCAGTGCCCACCTCCCTGAGCTGTGTCATTCAGTAGCCACACAGGAAAAGACACTTCCCCTGTAAAGCCTCTGGTGAGGCAGGCCAAGGGCTCTGAGCAGGACAAGTATTTCTAAAGTCTAACTGCAAGAGAAGAAAAGCCAATTTTGAAATAGTTATCTCTTCATACTCCCAAAAGAAACAAGATGATCAGTGAGCCAACACTTTGCTGCTCAATGGTTGATGCCATAAACTTGCAATTTAAGAAAAGGCTTATGGTGAGGATGCCAAATTCTCTTTTGGAGAAGAGCCCAAAAAACGGAAATTAAACCTGAGTAAACCATTCTCTTTAATGAGAGAATGATACATTCTGTGGTCAACTCCACTGGCATTTTGTACATCTAAACTGGATGCAAGTGTTGAGAGAGACACTCCAGTGGCTCCGTGGCTCCAGCCAGCCCAGCCACACCCTGGCTGAGCCCTGCCCTTCCACAGGTGCCCTCCTCCTTCTCACTGGGACAAGATGCTCCGTAACCCAAAGCTGCAGCCACTTAAACCTCCCTGGACTTTGTCTTTCTTGCACTTTTTAGACTCCACTTTTCCATCTCTGTCATTGCACCTTCCCACAGTACCCATGGGTTTATTTAGTTCACAAAGAAGAATCACAGAATCAAGCCCACACACTCTTATACCAGGACCTCCCATGAGTTACGTGCTCTGCAGCTGCCACAAGGACATAAAGACACTTGATTCAGAGGCTGATGTTGATCCAAAAATCTCCACAAACTTTCATGGTTTTGGACTAACTCCAAGAAGTCTCACAGCTCTCAGAAGTTGTGCAGCATCTCTTTACTGAGCTCTTTGAAAACAACACAGATGAGCCAAAAAATGTCCTTTGTCTTTCCAAATACTTCAGGAGCAATTTTGAAAGCCCTCCATAACTCAGGGATGTTAGAGAGGTGATGCAATTCTTTGAGGAAACACTGTTATCTTGTGCCACACTTCACACCAGACAGCTCACCAGGGACACTGCCAAACTCTTGAGGTCACAGGGTCTACAGAGTCCAGTTCAGAGCAGGACAAGCCTCTAAGCCCAGTTGCAGTCCAAGAACATTCTTCCCTCCCTGGTTGACAGGGGATATGCAAAAAACCCAACTAATAAACAAGTAGCCATGGATTCAGTTTTCATCAAGCAGCAGATAAAGTGCAGAGTGCTGCAGGCACAAATTTAATCCTGGCTGTAAGGAAGCTCCTACCCCTTCCTTTTACCAAGGAATAGTTACCTTAGATGCATCACTGGGTAAAAACCACATCCACAGGTCCTGACTGGCAAGGATTTCACACATGAACTCAGCCCACTGCAATTGCCTGCCCTTGGCAGACTGATGAGTTAATTATGTGCCTTTAGGCAACAAGTAAAAAGACACAAAAATGCACAAATTTCTCCACCCTGCCTTGCTGGCATTCCCTCAGCCCTCATCCTAGCACAGAGAAAAACTGTCCCTCCACATCCTTGCCATCCCAACCAAAAGCACACATTGCTCTGGATTCAGGCCTGTGATCCTGGAAAAAAACCCAAGGAATCACTCACTAGGTCAGTGAAGAGCAGAGATGATTTTGAATCTGTTTCTGCAGACACTCAGTGAGTGTCACCATTCCCTACTTCAGGCTTGTGTTTCTTCCTCCCAGAGCACCTGGAACATTCCCCAGCTCTGTGAGTGCTGGAGGGTTCTTTCCCAGGGGAAGAAGCAGATCCTGTAGGTCGGGTTCCCTGCCTGGGGTCTGCCTGTTTCCAGCCCAGCACGGCCCCTGTATCTTCTACACTCTGAGTGTAAATCTGGACTTGGTCCCACTTCAGTCACAGTAACTGCAGCTACTCAAGCTACACTCAAAGAAACAGACATCAGCCTCTCTAGAGCAGGAGCTTCACTGCAATACAGCTGGTGAGAAACAGATCCACTGTCTGCCTGGAAAACAAAAGGATCACAGGAAACAGCTTGGACCACTTGCTTCATTTTGCCAAGGATCTCTTAGAGCCAAGTTTCCTTTCACACATGTACAGTTCCTTGCGTGTTTTCTGCACGTGGGGTAAAAATCCCCCATTATCTGCATACCACAGAAATAATCCCTGTGACGAACACAGGCTACAGCAGAAGGTTACTGAGAAAACTCAGGTATTATTCCTTCCTCCCTACCTGCAAAGAAATTAATCTGGGAGCCGCCCCTAAATGTCCCAGCTGTGCTCATGGGGTGTTTACAGAGCACTGGGTACCATGTTCAGCTTGGGGGTGGTCACAATCAGCACTAATGAGTCCCTGGAGGATATTTTTAGAATAACTGCACAACATCAGCAAAGACAAATATTTGGGTTTTTTGGCAACATCTCACTGCTTCCTTTCATTCTTAGTGAAGGTCCTGCATCTTAACTTGCATCAGGCTGTAAATTCTTTGGCACCAACTCCTTCAGTGCCTGAGTCCAAAAAGCCCTCAGCACCACAGTAACACAAAAGGCCAGCCCACCTTGGGCCAGCTCCCTCAAGATAAGCCAGGTCTACCTTCCAAAACACTGGGCTTCTTTTGGTACCACATTCATCTTGAGGTGCTCAGCATCCGTGTGACTGGATCCTGCACAGCACAGAAACAGCAAAGAGCACACAAGGGTACCCTAACCAGCAAACAGCTTCTCTAAAGAGCATATAGATACTTTAAAAAGCAAATAGCTTCTCCAAAGAGCACACAGCTTGAGACTAAATTGAGAAAATAGACACAGTTTGGGAGTTTGCAATCAGAGGACGAGAGAAATGGATGAATCCTATCTTAATTCATGTGAACACAATTCTTTCAGCTCAGAATTTCAAGTTAAGTCTTAATGTGTGCAATGCTATTTTTGCCCTTTGAAGTTTGTTGCATATCAGGCAATTATTCTGGTGTAGTCTCCTCCAAAGTATTGCACCCACAACAGTGTGACAACTTCAGTTTTCCTTGGCAAGGAGCTTGTCCAACCTGAGCTGGAGTCTCTGGGGTGTCTGCTTCACCTCTGGAACACAGAATCCTGGAATCCCACACTGGTTTGGGTTGGAAAGGACCTAAAGCCCATCCAGTTCCACCCCCCTGCCATGGGCAGGGACACCTCCCACTGTCCCAGGGTGCTCCAAGCCCCATCCAACCTGGCCTGGAACACTTCCAGGGATGGGGCAGCCACGGCTGCTCTGGGCACNAGCCACGGCTGCTCTGGGCACCCTGTGCCAGGGCCTCCCCACCCTCACAGGGAACAATTTCTTCACAATATCTAACCCTGTGCTCTTTCAGTTTAACACCATTGCCCCCTGTCCTGTTACTCTCTGCCCAAATAAAAAGTCTCTCTCCCTCCTTTTTAAAATCCCCCTTCAGGCCCTGGAAGAGGCTCTAAGGTCTCCCCAGAGCCTTCTCTTCTCCAGGCTGAACACTCTCCCAGCCTGGCTCCAGAGCAGAGGGACTCCAATCCTCAGGGCATCTTTATGGCCCCCTCTGGGCCCCTCTTCCAGGTCCATGTCTTTGGCATAACTCTGCTAACCTGAGGTCCAGTGGTTGCAGCATGAGAGGCCTCTCCTGCTCCCCGAGCTGTGTGAGAGCTCCTGGCAGCAGAACAAGACAGGTACAGAGATGAGGATGTGTTGGACCCAGCAAGAATAGCTGGGATCCATCGGGCCTCTTTGCACATCCATGCTATGCAGCATAACAGGATTAGCTCTGCATGGATGAATCCTGGTTTTTCCCCTCCTTCATGACCATGAGGAACATGAGATTTATTGCAGGTCCTTCATGGGCAGGGAATTGTGTCTCCAGCCCTGCAGGCAGCCCAAAAGCTGGATCCCCTTCAGCAGTTCACAGAGCAGGTTTGCAGGAAGCTCCTCAGGAGAACCTCGCAGGGAGCTGGAGCATCACTCCATGAGAGCAGCCTGCGACATGTGCCCCTTTCCCTGGGTTATGTGGTCACTCTGGAGGGGCTTCTTGTGGCCAGCAGTGTGATTCATGGCCAGCTGTGAGCAGGACTGGGCAGAGTGCAGCCCCTGGCACGTGTCCTGTGAGCTGGCCACTCACAGGGCACACAAGGGACTCAAGGAGCCACTAAATCCACCCAGATCAGCACAGGGCTCCTGCACTGGTGGCTTCCAGTGATTGTTGTTGTTATATTACTCCTTTGATCCCAGAAAGGAGGTTGCTTAATATTTTCATGGCTTTCTTCCACCACTGAAATTACATTTCAGACTTAAGAATATAAATCTCTTCTGCTTCAGAGTCCTTTATCGCTTTCAATAATTTGTAATGATTTTTGCACCTATTTCAGAGGAAAACAGTGAGTCCTGAATGTATTATTATCATTTCACAGTTTGCCTGAAGGCCTCTATAGGCATAACCTCTCCCTGCATTCAGAACTTCAGCAGCATTTTGAAAAACACTCTCTAGACAATGAAAGGTAGAAAACTCAGGCTTAAAAAAGACTCAGCTTTTCTGGAAATTCGGCTCAGCCTCTGAGAGATGAAAAGTCTCTGGAAGGTTCCCTGCCCATGGCAGCGGGGTGGAACCAGATGACCTTCAAGGACCCTTCCAACTCAAAGCAGTCTATGATTCCATGAAAGTAAGTGTTAAGGATAAAGGATAGGGGATAACCAACTCCACCACAGTAAATCTCTCATCAGAGGTTAAACAATCAGGTCCATGGCAGATTGTACCCAGGTGCAGCTGAAACACCACAGTGCTCCTCCAAATTCCACTGGAGACCAAGGAAATTTTTCCATCAGATCCTGATCATTTGTGCACCAGAAAAATCCCAGAAACAGTAATTCTGCCACTGTCAAAGGAGGAGTTTTGTTGGATACCTTGATACATACACTGGGACCAGCCTGGCTGCTTTAAGGTTTGTGCCAAGGCTGGTGTTTCCACCCGAATCCATAATCCTTGAGTGAGCCTCAATTTTAGCAAGGGAACAGCACAGAACTTGAATTAAGGGCCTGTTAAAGTTACATTAGCTCAGAGGTGTAAGGCAGCACATCCATGAGGTTTGAGAAAACCTTCAATCCTGCCTCAGCTTCTGGGGAAACACAGCTGGCAAAAGCTCTCTGCAGTACAAATCGTGCTCTGAGTTTGTTTGGGTTTGGGTTTTTTCCATATGTAGCAATAGAGGTATTCCAACTAATAACTGGAGAGCCAGAGCAGCAAAATGCATCAACCAGGTAGATCTTTCCACTGAGTAAAACAAATAAAAAAATCAGTCTTCCCCCTGGAGCATCAGGACAACTGGCACACTGAAGCAGCCAGTGTCTCAGTCTTAGATTTTACCCAGTATTTTGTAATAAAGGGTTATGTAATTCCAAGTCATTTATACTGATGGAATGTGGGAGCTACTGCAAAACACTCCAGAGGATCAGCCAGAAACTTCATCTGAGAGCACTTTTGGCAACTTGCAAATACTTTCCTGTCTCTGAAATTTATGGTTATTAATGTCAGTGCCACGGCTCTGGCAGGCATAATCTCCAGTATTTCCAAACCTTTGGTTCAAAATACTATTCAAAATCAAGAAAATTAGGACAATCATTTTAGCTAGTATTTTTTATGTTTCTTTTTTTTTAATTGTTGTATTGCTTCACGATGAAGCTTTCCAAAGCTCAGCACAAAATGATTTCACATTGCTCCATCCATGTCTGAAAAAAGCAGCACACTTACAGTGCCAAGAAGATGACACTGTCACCATTAGTGACGAAAAAGTGAGGTAGGAAGTTATCTGCAGTACAAACAGCTAAACAGTCCAAATACGCATTTGATTAACACAAGAAACAAAGAAAGTGTGACTCAGCTAGAGAAAATAAAGCTCTTTAAATAAGGCACTCTAGCTGTTCTCCATCACAGCGGCTGAATTCAGCCCCTTCTGACGGGAGCAGCCTCCCTCCGAGCTGCCTTGGACCTGCAATTGCTGCTCTGCACAGGGGAGCTGAGAGAGCAGAGGGACACAGACCTGAGAGAGCAGAGGGACAAGGCAGAGCTGAGAGAGCAGAGGGACAGGGCAGAGCTGAGGAGCAGAGGGACCCGGGCAGAGCTCCAGGCAGGCAAGCACTTCACGTTTTCAGCTGTGGAATTCATGCCCGCAGGAATAACTTTGCAAGCCCTGCTATCGTGAGAGCCTCAACCTCCCCGGCTCACGGGAAACCAGAGGGGACCAGGGTGCTGCCCTGCTCCCAGCCACTGTTTTAAGAAAGTCGAGTACACACTCAAGTTCGAGTACACACAGAGCTTCCCCATCAGGAACATTTATAATGATGTGATTTACAGAGCACAACGGGATTATGCACTGGACCTACCAAAGAAGCTACCACAACAAAAACAAAGCAAGTAGCCAGGAGTTTCAAAGGTCCCCTGGGGACACAGTGACTTCTACAAAACCAAAATCCAAAAAAAACCTCCTCGGTATCAGCATGTGCCATTCCAGTTCATGCCTAGTGAAAGAACTCTGTGACAAAGAACAAAGTAGGACTGACTTACTTGTCCAGAATGAAATACAAATCAAATCCTCCGTAGCAGGCAGGACCACCATTCTCTCTCTTTCCGCCGTGTCCATCACAGGTGATCATAAAAATTGCTAGGAAGAGACATTTGAAGCCAAATCTCAAGATGCTTTGCTTTGCAATGGCCATTATATCCAGAGAGGAGGAGAAAAAGAAATCTCTTCTTCCAAGGCTCCTTTATTTCACAGGTTTCTCCACAAAAGCCATTCAATGACCATTAAAGGTATATATGTATATTGTATTCCTCAAAACTCCACTTGCAACAGTTGTCCTCAGGAATTGCAAGACTTTCCCCCTTGTTTCCCTTGCACTTCTGTTTCTTGGTTTCAGATTTCAAGATGCACAATACTGTATTTCACTTTTTTTTTTTAAAGGGACTTGACCCTCAGTCTCCCTTGCAGCTCTCAGAAAGCAGCACCATTGTTTTGCAAGAGCAGGAGCAGCCTCCTCACAAACCTTGCTTTGCCACAGGATTCAGAAAATACAGGGAGGGTTTGTGGCTTCCCCCCCCACCCTTAATTATTATTGTTATTATTAAAGATGGCAAGCTTTATTTTTCCTCAGCAAAAGAAGCTCAGAGAATGCCATCTCGTGGCCAAAAAACTCAGGCTGTGCAGCCAGGTTTCCAGCATATTTGTGCACTGAGCACATGAACACCCCTCAGCAGCCCCCGGTTTGCTCTCAGCAGGCACCCAGGTCTGTGCATGGAATCACAGCCTGGGCTGGGTTGGGAGGGACCTTACAGCGCATCCCATCCCACCCCTGCCATGGGCAGGGACACCTTCCCCTATCCCAGGGTGCTCCAAGTCCCATCCAACCTGGCCTTGGACACTGCCAGGGATCCAGGGGCAGCCACAGCTTCTCTGGGCACCCTGTGCCAGGGCCTCCCCACCCTCACAGGGAACAATTCCTTCCCAATATCCCATCTAACCCTGCCCTCCTTCAGCTTACGGCCATTTCCCCTTGTCCTGTCACTCCATGCCCTTAGAGATGTCTTTGTTTCCCACACAGACAGCAGAGATGTGCAGAGACATTTTTGATTCACACATAGGCAGCATTTGAGTTTAAAGACCTTTAAAAACCTGGAGTCCCTTCCCAAAAGTTAAAGTGACAAGCCATGTCAGGCTTCATCTCTTGCATTTTCTCAGTCTTGAGAAATATTCAGAAATGCCTGTGCTTATGAAACAGGCTGCCCCCTCTCACCATCCTCACCAAGCTCATTTCAGCCTCTAAAACCTAAACTCTCCCTCTTCCAAGAAAACACAACGGAAAATGTAAATTCACCTACACTTGCATCTCCTGTCTCCTTCCACAAACAGCACCACGAGCTCTAACATGAGAACAGGCCGGCTCAAAAGGAAGAGCATTCCCCAGTGAGGGAGCCCCTACACCAGGAAAAGCTGAACTGGAGGTGCCAGGAGCAGAGGCTCCCAGCTTTCCCTCCCAGACCCTCTCAGGCCACACCAACACACCCATCCTCCAAGTGCCAGCCACTGCTGAGCTTCAGGGGGTGCTTCAGGGAATGCAACTGCACCTGAGCCAGGCTTTTCAGCTGTTCTTCACTGCTTAAAGAGTTACATTTGTCTTAAAAACATCCTTAACAAATGCAAACAATATGAAGGAAGACCAGGAAAAGCAGCAGGATGGGATGCAAGGGAAAACTGTGACAACAGACTTCTGACAGAAGGGAAAATGTCAGAATGACACATTAGTCAGACACCCTGGTGCACTGGTGATCCAGACTTTGGGAGTGCTCTCCCTTCCATCTGGCCCTGCTCAGCAGCTCACCAGCCCCATCTCCCCCAGAGTGGATAACAGAGACAGGGGCAAATGGTACCTCCCCCGTCCTGCTGCCAAATCCTGTTCAGAGCTGAAGCTCTGATCCCTTGGAGATCCCTTGGAAGCCAAAGTTTCTGTAGGGCTAGGCAGAAGCAGAAACAAGTGTTTTATAGGTGAATATTTTGGGCTTCCACACCTCAACTCAAGGGGAATTGGGAGTGCAGGAACAAGTCTTTGCATTTACCTGTTAGTGTGAGAGGAGAGCAGTGACACAGCTCGTGGGTGCACAAGGAAAGGATCTGTCTCAGGGTGTCAGGCTTCCTGCAATCCATGGAAGTGCAGCACCATGTCCCAAAGGTACGAGAGCCTTTTGCTGAGGTAGCTGTGCTGCTGCCCAAGCTGAGGGGTGGCCGCTGCCCAGGGGGGCAGGGTGTGAGGGCAGGGGCTCCTTTCTGGGTAGCTGTGAAAAAGGTGGAGCAGTTCACCTGATGATTTGCAAATCCAGGTGATCTGGGTGCTTAAACCCTCCCAGATATGGCTGCTGGAGACACCAAAGTGCAGAGCTGTAGCTCCTGTAGCCAGCAAAGGTGTGCTAGGTGAGCAAGGAAGGTTTTTAAGGGATTTTAAGGTTTTATACAGCTATTCTGGACCAAATCTGTTTGTAGCTATGAAGCTGGAGTTACCCAAATCCCAGGGTTAGGCATGGAGAGTTTTCTGTATATATTTGAACACTGTGCTGACCTAAGGAAGGGGATGAGACTAGTCCATGGATTTTTCTTTTTTTTTTTTTTTAAAGAAAATGAGCTCAATGCAGGATATAAAACACAGAAGGGTAGAAGAAAAGCTTCCTCTTTAGGGACTGATGTGCTGGTTTTAAGATACTTTGGAAAAGTACTTAGGGCCAGCTTTAGAGCTGAGGCACAGCTAAGACTCCTGCCACAGCCAGATATGTCTTGTTGTCGTTGGTTTATGATCTCTGTCTGCCTAGAGATTAAAAGCAGAGTGATAATCTCTTCCATTTGTTTCTCACTGGCCCTGAGATGAACAAAAACTGAGAGTTAAAAAAAGCCAAAACAAAAAAAACCCCTATACCTCAGGAAACTAACTTTGGCATGGAGCTGGCAGAGGGAAAGGAGAGGGAATGGAGGAGGAGATTGGGTTCTTTGTGTAGCTGTGGATTCAGACTGACAGAAGGCCCAGGAAAAGCTTGGGGAATAGCCAAGGAATGAAGCATCAGATGAAGCTATGAGCACTCTGAGAAGGAGGGAGCTGCAGGCAAGGTGAAACACTGAGCTTTATGCTGCAACTCTGATTTTCTTGAGGACTCATCCTCTTCATATGCCTGCCTTAAGAGTGTGCATTTTTGTTTATGATCTGGTAAGAGCAGCATCAATGCTCTGAGAAATGCAGCTCCATAACAGGAAGCTCATGTGGGACACAGGAGAGGTGTTGGAATTTCTGTCTCTCCCTACCTTGCTAAAAATGCCAGAAACAAAAATATTATGAAGACTGCAGCTTTTGAGTGAGGCACCTACCAGTGCTTGGGAAGACTGAGTGTGTTCTAGTCATTGTGTGAGAGAAAATAATAAGGTGTTTTAATTGCATACAGCAGTGCTTCAGCTGATGCCCTTGGTGTGTGAATAGAACTTAAATATGCAAATAATGGGGAAAGTGGTATCAGCAGATCTTGTTTTATCAACCACTCCCTTAGGTGTGTCTGTGGGACCTTGTCTGAAACTCCCAGCTGGAGGAAGCTGCTTCTGCCAGACTGTGGTAACCGTGGTGCTGCTGAGATCTGTCCCACCAGCACTGGGTGCTTTTGGGAGCACCCTTGGGTGGCTCCCAAATGTCTGCCCTGTATGGTGGGTAATGCCTTTTGTCAAGATTTTAAAAAATCATGTTCCCTGGTTTTCATGGCACTTCAGGAAGCTGTTACAGCACTGTGTGGAAGCTGCCTACACTACCCAATGTTATTCTCACAATCAAATTATCACTGCACAGGAATTCCTGCCCAGTGTAGACACGTGCTTAGAGTCACTGGCTGTATCTTCAAGTGGTGCAATTCAGCACAGCTGTGCCAGTACTGGCACCACTACACTCTCTTGGTGGTGCAGGATATCAGACTCCTCTGGATGGGAGTTGGGTGCTTTTCCATCCCAGTTGTACAACTCGAGGCTGACGCTCAGTGGCCAAAAGGGTTTTCTTCTTCCTTGGACTGCTCTAATTTTTCAAGGGATCAAGGGCTCCCTTGTCTCTTGCTTTTATCTGACTTTTCTGTGCTGTGATTTTATTTACCTCTGCTGTAACATGCAAGGATGTAATGCATATATTTTTCTGTGATTCTGGTTTGTTCCACCACCTTTTTTAACAGGGCTGCTAGCTCTGTGTATGGATGTAACTCTTTCCTACAGAGTGTTACACTAAGTACACAGATGAAAATGTATTGCTTCTAATATATTAAATAAAATAGAAGACAAGGTCACAGGACTTGCTCACCCTTCAATAGTCCCACATGGCCAGTGTGAAAGTCTAATGGGGAACAGACTAACAGATTATCGTGGCCTGACTGAAGTCCTGTCATATTGGACATCCTGGAACTTCAACATGAACTGGGCTCAGAGGAGCCCAGTGTTGTGCCACAGCTGACATTGCTGATGCATTTTTCTCAGTCCCTTTGGTGGCAGAGTGCAGGCCACAGTTTGTTTTCACTTGAAGGGGCATCCAGCACACCTGGAATTGAGGGTCCCAGGGGTGGAAACAGCTCTGCTGTCTGCCATGGGCTGATCCAGACCTCACCAGAATGTGGTGAGGCTCTGCAACGCCCACAGAACATTGATGCTGTCAGGGTGTGAGGCAGCACAGCAGAGGTTGTGCTGGTAACACACTGATGGTTCAGCTGTTGCTGAGTCGTGCTCACTGGAAGTCAGGGACTCTTTAGTGTCTCATGCTCTGCCAGTGAGGAGCTGCACAAGGGAGCAGAGCCAGGACAGCTGACCTGAATAGCCAAAGGGATGTTCCACACCACAGAACTGGTCATGCCCCCAATATAAACTGGGGAAGTTGGTTGGGAGCTGCTGGGGGACAGGCTGGGCATCAGTCAGCCAGTGGTGAATGATTGTACTGGGCATCTCTTGTTTCCCCTGGGTTTCATGCCCTTCTCTCTCTTTCTCTCTCTCTTTCTCTCCCTCCCTCCCCCTTCCATTAGTATTCTTACTACTGCTGTTTTTATACTTAACATTATTAGTAGTATTGTATTTTATTTGGTTTCAGTTATTCAACTGTTCTCATCCCAACCCACGAGTTTTACTGGTTTTTCCCTATTCTCCTTCTCATGGGGTGACAGCCCCCTTGGGCTGGTGCTGTGGGAGACAGGGCTGTGTAATAAGGCCATGCACTTCTCTCTGCCTTCCCTCCTCTGCTCAGCATTTCATGCGTGTTGTTTTTGTTTGCCTTTAACCATTTCCAATCACTTTGCCGGCCTAGAGCATCCTTGCAGCACTTCTGCAAGTGTGGGCTTTTCTTTCTACTTCAGTCACTTAGAGACAGCCTCCTCAAAGGGCTGCCATTAGTGGTATCTTTCCCTCCAGCTGAATTTAGACACAGATCAGCCTGGTTCCCACTGGTGCTGAGTCTGGAGCATATGTTGAGGAAATCACTGGGGGCTTTGGGTTTTCAGGACTTCTGAACATTGGGTGGCTGAGTCTGGCCTCCCTTCTTAAATGAAAGAACTCAGGTAAAAGTACTTTGTAAGAACTAAAGCTGAAAGCTCTGCATGATCTAATGACAGACCCCAAAGCACAGGGTGTCTGTTCCCAGTCCCCTGTGACTCACAGGAAGGCAAACTCAGTATTCTCCTCAGGAGGCTGTTCAATTTGATCAGATACTTGGACAGTGGTAATTAACTCCTTGGAGACATCAACATGCATGAATCCTGAAACAATTAAGTCCAAGGTGACAATGATTATCTCAAAACACAAACCTAACTTAGAGTAAGTGAATATGCAAACAGCACTGAGGAACCAACATTTGTTTAAATCAATATTAGGATCTTCTGCCGTTTGGTTTTCACTGCTTTTAAGGCAAAAGGACAAGAACATGTGCCCAGCAGGAGGGAGCAGAACTGCACAGAAGGAAAGATTTGAATTTATTAACTACATTTCACATAATTCTACAGGATTTAAAGATAAATCCTACTGCCTTGATGAACTGCAGTGTCTGACTCTCCCTTTCAAAGTGTTGTGGACATGAAGAATGTGACCATTGGTCTACAAGGCAAAGCCTTGGATTTAACTGAACCTGTCCCTCCTTGGAGGCTTTCTTTGGAAGAGGTTAATTACACTGATATGTTCCAAACTGAAGTGATAAATGTTAAACATTCCCTCTCTAGCCCATGCTGTGCTGTCAAGTTATCCTCCTAGGCATGGTAGCAGATCTCCTTTGACTGAGGGCTGTTTGCTACCTTTGTTACCACAATAATTAGCACATGCTTTAGATTTTACAGGACAAAATGCAGAAGAAAATATGCAGGGTGCAGCTGTGGCTTTCTAAAATCCTGAATCATTGCACATCAGAGCCTGGGAGGTGCCTTTGTGGACATCTGCCATGCACTGCTCTCTGCCATTGTCACCTGCTGCACCATAAGAGCTCTCTGCAGCACTGAGGCTGTTCTGGCTGCTTCTGTTCTTCAGAACTCTCATCCCCATCCTGTGAAGCAAATCTGTACATATGCTGAGTGGGTGTGCTGGCAGGCCCAGGCTCTGGGCTGGGGTAACAAGACAAAGAACATTTCCACTTGGTAACAAGCAATAAAATATCCATTGAAGTATCAGGTCTATCTGAAGCCTTTCCTTGACTCTGATTCTTCAGATTGATTCTACTACAGTTTTCCAGCAAGCACCACAGGTGTATTTTTGTTGCTGCTGAGGAGTCTTTGGTTCATCAGAGGGCTGAAGTTCCCTTTTCTTTCACTCAGGTATGTTTGGCATTAAAAAGAACATGCAACTAGTAAGAAGTTTCTTTCCAGTCCCCACTGGAAAGGGAGTTAGAGAAATGCCAAGGAGAAGGCAAAGTAGGGCATGATAAGAGCTGAATGATTGTGTTAGGGCACTGTATAATGAATAAAAAGAAATTAAAATCCCTCCTAAACTTGATTCTCTCGTATTTAGTCTCAGACTGCACAAAATGAGAACTGATGGTCTGCGAGGGAAGTAAAAGAATTTGAGTAATACCAAAAAGGAAGGAGATTGGCAGCAACAAACTCCTGCCTGTGTCTCTCTTCTGCTGGGACTGATGTGAGCTCATCCAGGTAATTCAGGTGCCTTTGCCTCAGAGGGGCCTCAGCGAGCTCTGCATCCTTTCAACCTGCTGCAGAATAAAACCTCTGGAACCAGTGAGAGTATTGCAGAAACTGAGGCATGTTGCATGGCTGGTGTTTGTATTAAAGACAGATTTGCATTCACCTGGATAACCTGGGGCATCCTGCCATTTTTGTTAGAGAAGAGGAAATTCTCAACCTTGATTGTAAAGTTTTGGGCAACAGGAATCCCAACCTTGCTTTATTTTAGGAACAGAACAACTCTGTAAATCCCACAGAGGAGACTCCTCTTCTGCTAAGAAAGGGAAAATTCACTGCTCTGTGTTTCTGTTTCTGCTTTTCGTGCCACCTGAATCAAGATTTTTAATGTGAGGCATCGTTCCCTGAACAGAGAATGTCTTAACTCTGAATGCCTTGTTTGTACTGTACCTGGGGCTTGCCCAGCTCTCTGGGTAAGCTGAGAGCTTGCAATGAAAAGAACAATGAAAAGGCTCAAATGGGGCAAAATATTTTTCTGGAGGTGTTCACAAATAAAAAAGAGTAGAGTAATGACCAACAGGCTGAAGTTAATCTATGAAGAGGCCTTTAATTGAAAGCTCTGGTCACCAACTGTTTCAATATTCAATCCTCAAGAAGGGGCCTCTTGAAAGAGGAGATGCCAGGGAATAACAGCACCAGGGTTGGTGCTACAAAGCTGCAGCTGGAGCATCCACACAAGGTTCAAGCCAGGTATGATATTCACACATAGTTATTGTTATGACAGTACGTGAGGGCCAAGTATTGAAGGACATCAAGTTTGGTACATGATCCAAGATTGAATTGTGGTCCTTTAAAAACAAGAAAAGAAAAAATTATCATGAGATATAGACCAAGATGCTGTTAAGTCATCTGGGCTTTCATGACATCCCTTAATGCCTGGCACACTGCACTCCCCTTTTCAATCACATTGAGCCCTCTCAGGTGCCAAAGCCAAGCTTAAAGCAAAGTCAGCAGTGAGTAGATGGATATGCTATGAGGGCAGGATGCAACATAGGAGCCTGAGCTGAAGAGTGTTTTCCCAAACAGGGCTGGAGACAATCAGCTGATAGAAAGGCTCAGAATATTTGGATGGTGCTTCAGGATTAATTCCTCTAGGTAAAAGTTTCTGTCCTTGGGTATATTTAAAACAAATAGGGTTTCTTTCCTATCAATACAAGAGATTCTATTGCAAGTGATCAAAATACAATTAAGGCACCAACAGCAACTCAACTGAGTTATACCCATCTCCATAGAAATAGGTTCTCTTCTACATGGGTGTACTTTTGTTCTGGGAGCAAGCGAGGTTCTGAAGAATGACTGCCCTCGGAATGTGGGAGCTGTACGAGGGACACGTTCTGCTGCAGTGCCCAAAGAGCACCGGCTCTGTGGCTCAGCATCGAATGCCCACAAAGAAAGACGTGCTCTTGAAGCCCCCTTTGGGATTTGCTGTGCAGAGACCGGGGCTCGATTGCACTCGCTGCTGGGAGTGCTGATGGCTGGGCATGACACGGTGGGGCTGGGGCTACTTCATGGGCCCAGTCAGGCCGTGAGCTTCTGGCAGAATCCTAGGAAGTGCAGGTCATTAAACTCCTGGGGAATGCAAGGGTTTGCCCTCGGAAAAGCCTACAGGGAGTGAAGCCACTTGGCTCAGTGTTGGGAAGCACAAGGGTTTGGTGGCTGCCGCGCTCAACTCAGCAGCAAGCTCTGACCGGAAGGACAGCGGTTCTTGGGACGAGCCTTTGTCTTTGCCTGGGCA
>WBMZ01007344.1:0-12676 GCA_013400975.1 Atrichornis clamosus
AAATTTGTTTTTCCACTCAGATTTAATGAGGAAATAGTGGGAATATTACACAGATCCAAGGGCTTGGGCTGCCAGCTTTGCATCCCACCACTCAATTTTCCAGCTGCCAGGATTTCCTTCTGTTGGATTCCGGGGAATTTCTGCTATGCCGAGTGCTCTGCTGGCACGGAAAAGAGGAATCCCGAGGGATTTTTGTTTGTAAATATTCCCTGGCTGTTGGAATAAAAGTCCCAGGGAGCACATCCACATTGACGGATTTCTGCTGGATGCGAGAAATGCCTGGCACAGCTGGAATTCCGGGTGTTTCTCCAGGCTTGGGATTATTGGAGCACAAGCTGAAAGGATGATTTTTATTTTTTTTTCAGGAAAACTTCCTCTGGAATAACAGCCCCGGGACAACGTGCAGCTGCTGAAGGAGAGGGAATGAAGGGAATACTCCCAACCACGCTTCCATGGTTATCAAATCCTCGCCTCCCCCTTCCCTCTCCCACTTTTTAGCCCGGACACTCCCAGTTTATCCCAGTTATCCTCCTGCTTTACATTCTTTGGATCTGTGGTTTTGGGAAAACCCCACCTTCCCTTCCCTGAAAAAACCCCAATCCCACTCCTGCATCTCCAGGATCCGCCGGATCCGCCCACATCCCGTGGCCATTCCCAGCTGAGGATTGGCACAACCGGAAGCCTCTTCCCAGCCTCTTTCCCTTGAAATCCACTTCCCAGGCGGTGCTGGGAGAGGTCACACAGCTCCCGTTTTCCAGGATCCAAGGGAATCCCATCCCTTCGTCCAACACCTCGGGAGCCGAGGTTCTGTGACGAACCAGACGGGAAAATCCGGAGCCCTCGGTGTTTCCTGAGGATGGGGAGATCCAGGCTCACACCAGATCCTGTTGGAATTTTCCCTCTTGTCAGTCCAGATGTCTTTTCCGGGCTGAAAATCCCAATTTTCCCAGCTTTTCCCATAGGAAAGCTCCTCCATCCCTGTGACCATCCCGGCTCATGATGAGCAGCTCTCCACGTCCCAAAATCTTTCCTTTCCCAAATGAAATTCCATGGATTTTAACGGACGGATGAGCTGAGCTGTCCCAGATCCTAGATTTGTATCCACGTCTTTTTCCAGCTTCTGGAATCTGGATGTGGGAATTCTCTCTTGGAAGGAAGTGGAAAAAGAGGGATAAATGCATTTAAAAAGGGGAAAGGATGAGTTTGGAAGGACAATGGAAGTTGAATCCCATGGGAAGACAAACCTGGTGGGATTGGTAGACAATTCCTTAAAAAAGGTCTCCAAATCCTTCAGAAATGAGGGAAAACAAGAGGAATAAGAGGCACAGCAAGGAAGTCCAGCCTAGGGCAAATCCTGGGTGAGAATCCTGGAATTAACACGGGATCAAATTCCCAGTTCCCAGGCTGAGTTCTGGCTCTCCCAGACGGATCCATGGGTACATTTGGATCGTCCCTTTGGACACACTCAATTCCTAATCCCGCTCCTGGAGCTCCGCTCTTTTACACCTCCCAGGTTTCTCCAGCCAAGCTGGGTGCAGCATTCCCGGGATTTCAGGAGTGCAGCCCTCAGTCCTTGATCCCAGGACATTCCTGGCATTCCCATGGGACCATTGTTCCCAAAGCAGTGGCTGGGATTGGGTTACAGCCCTCCAGGGGAGGGGGGAAATTCCAGAGCCAGGGCACAAATCCCATTCCATGAAAAAGGCAGGAGAGTATTTTTGGGAAGTGACATCGATGTTACACCTGTGGCATCCCAAAAAAAGGCTCCGCGCTCCCTTTGGATCTTCCCTCTCCTTGTTAAAGCAAGGGAATCGACACCAAGGGAATTATTCACTGGGAAAACCTCCCTGTGGGAGTTTTTCCCATTCCCTATTTTTCCCTCTTTCCGCTGGTATTTCCAGGCTTCATCTGGGGATTTGATTCCTAATTTTTGCATAATTTTCCAATTCTTTCTCCTGTGTCTGGCTGGAATAAAAGCTGGAATTCTGCCACCTCAAGGAAGTGCCAGGATTCAAATGAAAATAATAAAGGAGAGCAAAGTGGGAATTCCTTGGATCAGCTCTGCAAAAGGGGCTTTTATGGAATTTTCCATATCTCCGGAATAAAACGGGAAAAAGGGTAGCCGGGCTGGGATTTTGATAACTTTCGTGCTCAAATCCAAGTGGGAATTGGCTGGAAGTGTCCAGGGCCAGGTTGGATGGGGATTGGAACAACCTGGGATCGTGGGAAGCGCCCTGCCCATGGAAGGGGTGGGAATGGATGACCCTTTTAAGGCCTTTTCNCCCTGCCCATGGAAGTGGTGGGAATGGATGACCCTTTTAAGGCCTTTTCCAACCCAAACCATTCTGGAATTCCATGATTTTTCCTGCTTGCAGTCCGCCACCGCTTCCTAAGATTTCTGGGAAGAACTGGATCATTTTCTGAGGAAAATAAAACAGAAACAGGTCCATGGAATAATTAATTAATTGTTAATGATTAATAAATAATAAAAAATAATCAACTTTTATTAATAAATAACTTCAAGATTAATTAATTGTTTTATTCCTTAATTAATAGTTTTCCTTGCCACAAATCCCAGGAAGGATCCCATTGATTTTTCTTCCTGCTTTCGCAGCAGGACTTTAAAATTTCCCTGAGCCTGGAATGCAGATCCCAAATCCCTTGTGCTCCATGATCCCTCCACATTCCAGGATCCATCAGAAACTCCTTTTCCATTGAATCCCACACGTCTTCATGGGCAGGAACACATTTTTTTCCCTGGATTTTGCGGTTTGGGACCTTCAGGATTCTATTTCCCGGATAAAAGTTATTTTTGAGCCTCCTTTTCTCCCTTGGGAAGAGCGAACTTGTGTTGTCCCGATCCCAACCGTCGGGAAGGAAACGATGGATAATTCCAGCCAATCTCCCATTCTGCTCCATATCCAGCTGGACTAATCCCTGTTTTTCCCTTGAGGATTTTTCCCTTGAAGTTTTGGAAGCGGCTGATTTAGAGCAGCTGGAATGTGGAGGAGAAGGCCGGAATTCGGGGGTTTTTTTGGGAGCTGACATTCCTGTAGGGAACAGGGATAACAGTGATCAAACCCCCCATGGAATTCGGGAGAGGGAATTTTCATCCGTGTGGGAATGCGGAGGTTTTCCCTCTATTTCTGTGCCCACTTTTGCTCCCAGCAACTTCCTGGGAGATCCACACCCTCTCATGATCCCACCACATCCTTTTTTCCGTAGGGAAAAGCACCTTCCCTTCTCCCTTCCCTTCCTGTCCCATTTTCCCACTCAGGCCTTAAGGCTCGGCTGGAAAAGCTGCCAAAATCCGGCAAAAATTAGGGAGAGAAACTGAGATTTCTTCTCAATTCCCATTGGATTTTCCTTTCTTTTTTTTTTTTAATTCTTTTTCATTTCCCTTCATTCATAATCCTGGAAATTCCAAAGCCTTTGGATTTCCCAGCTTGGTTCTGTTCCAGGTGGAGGAGCAGCAGATGTGGCTGGGAGCTGACAACATCTGGAGCTGGAGAAATCCCAAAAAATCCCATTGTTTTATGGCAGATCTTCCCAAAATCCCATTTTTTCCCCCTCTCTCCGGGGAAGACGCTCAAGCTGGGACCATCTCCCAATTCCAAGGGCAGAATTCCCGAGTGGGAAAAGTTGCACAATATCTTGGACATGTCCAGCTCTCATTTCAAGACGCCTGGAGAATTTCCAGGAATTGCTTGGGTTTGGAAGTGGGAATTGAACTGGAAGCTCCAAAATTAATATGATTTTGATTTTTAACTGGAAAAAAAATCAAATCCCAAAATACTTTGGAGAGGGAGAAGTCAAACCTCTGGAAGCGGACATGGTTTTGTCCCAAATAATCGGATTTTAATATCCCACAGCAAAATTCCATGAAAATTACCCGCTTCTCTCAGGTCTTCCTTTTCCTTGGAAAAATGTGGTTCCCATTCCCTCTCCAATATCCTCCACCGGAGGGGGAGTGCAGCAAACCTCAGGAAAAGAAGGAAAATCGGGAGATAATCTCATCCAGATCCCTCTTCCCAAGAAATGTGGCTCCAGAGGATATTCTGAGGTCCCTTCCCCCCTGGGCTGCTCCATGATTCCAGCAGACATTCCAGCATTCCATTCCATGGGACAGCCAGACTTATCAAGGAGCAGGGAATCACAAGGCCCTGTGGCAGCATTCCCAAATTTTAGCGATCCAGATTTTGGCCGGAATGTTTTGTTTTCACTTCCATTCCAACTTGTTGGTCCTTAAATCCGGGTTTTTGTGGGATTTTTTTTCTAATTTCTTTTTTGTTTGTTTTTGTGGGAAGTGTCCTGCTGAGTCCTGGAAAAACTTATCCCACCCCGAGGATCCAGGGAATTTTAGAGAATTCCCAGCTGTCCTGTGGGACTCTGGAATAACTTCTTGGCACAGAAAAATTGCAGAGGATTCTCCACTCCCTTCCCCACAATCTGTAGGAAAAGGGATTTTTGGACAGGTTTTGGGGGTTTCTTTGGGACTCCAGGGATTTTCCTGGAAGAGAGGAAGGAGGGATTTAGGGAAAGATGAACTCCTTGGATCTGGTTGTTTGCAGAAGGATTTGCAGGGCCCTGGAATCTCTTGAATCCATGGATTTGGCCCAAGCAGTGGGGAAGGGCCTGCAGGGATTTCAAATCCAGCCGGGTTTGGGTGGATTTGGGATATTGAAATAAAAATAAGCTTAGATATCCTGGAATTCCAGAATCCTGGAATGTTTTGGCTTGGAAAGGAGCATCCAGTTCCAATCCATGGGCTCCAAGCCCCATCCAACCTGGCCTTGGACACTTCCAGGGATCCAGGGACAGCCACAACTTCTCTGGGAATTCCATCCCAATATCCCTCCCTGCCCTCCCAGCCAGGAATTCCTTCCCAACATCCCACCCAAATCTTCCCTTTTCCAATGGGAAGCCATTCCCTGTGTCCTGTCCCTCCATCCCTTGTCCCAATCCCTCTCCAGCTCTCCTGGAGCCCCTTTAGGCCCTGGAAGGGGCTCTGAGCTCTCCCTGGATCCTTCCCTTCTCCAGGGGAACATTCCCAGCTCTCCCAGCCTGGCTCCAGAGCAGAGGGGCTCTGGATTTATTCCAACAGATCCACATCTTCAACTTGGATGTGCCAGGATTTGGGAGCAGCTGGGCACACCCCGGGAACCAAGGAATGCAGAGGGGCAGGAACTGGGGGATCCAGGCGGCAGCAGAGCCAGGAAAAGCGGATCAGAGGATTTGGGATTGTAAATTATCGGGATGACATCAAAATTCCTGATTTTTGATCTATGATCCCACTGATATTTACTGGAATTCCAACCAAGCTTCCCTCTACAAATCCACTGTGATTGGTGAGCGGCTGCTCTGTCCCAGGGATTGGGGTTTTTTGGGAAAATAAAAACCATCCCAGCGATGTGGAAGTGCCCAGGTGTCAGAGGGATCTCCTGCTATGGAAAAATGTCCTGGAAAAGGAAAATATTGTGGAAAAACACCATAGCCGGGTGGGGATGTGAGGGCTGTTATCCGCATTTTCCTTCGGAGAGGGGTTTCTCCCATCCGAGGAAGTCTGGGATCAGCAAAGCTTCAAATGGATACTCTTATCTTCCTCCTTCTGATAGGAATGCGGCGCTCCAATCCCTAAAAAGGTCTGGAAAATCCCAGCCCTGAGGAAGCACCTGCGGCGCCGTCCCTTCCCTGAGGGAAGGGGGATGTGTGATTCCCTGCTCCTGGATGCATTTTCCTCAAGGAAATCCTGCTTTTTGAGGCCTTTTCCCAGGAGAAGGGCAGCGTGTGATCCGAGACTGGAATTCTCCCGGTGCCAGCTGCCGTTGGATGCTCAGCTTCCCAAAAAACGGCATCCTCGGGTCTAAATATAAACCTGCGCTTATCTCGGAGCGTCCCGAGGTTATCCAGCCGGGAAAAGCGAGCTGGGAACGTCCCGCAGCACAAAGGCCGGGGGAGGGCATCCAGCCGGGAAAAACGAGCTGGGAATGTCACTGGGCATGGCTTTGGGCAGGATAAAATCCCCTCTGGAAGCACCTGGAGCGAAATCCAACCCCGCTCCTGGAGCCGCACACTAAAAATGTTTGAGCCGGCGCCAGGCTCGGCCTAAATCCCAACCCCCCCCCCTCCCCAAAATCTCTTTCCATGGAAGTGTTAATTGGGAACAATGCCCGATCCAAAGGTTCCAAAATAGCCGGGAAGAGTCTTGTCCTTTTATAGCCGCGCTCCCATTGTGAGGTGGGACACGTGACGGCTCTGGGAATGCCACAACGTGTGACTCCAAAGGATCCGATGGAATAAAGACCTGCCCGGGCCCAGGAGTTTTCCTGGAGCGGCGCCTCTTCCCTGCCTTTCCATCCTTCTCCTTCTCTCCTTCCCAACTCAGCCATGGCTCCAAAGAAGCCCGAGCCTAAGAAGGCTGAGCCTAAGAAGGAAGAACCCAAACCGGCGCCTAAGCCAGCGGAACCGGAGCCCAAAAAAGAAGTGGAATTTAATCCAGCTTCCGTCAAAGTAGGAATTGCTTTGAGCTGTGGAAGGGCAAAGGGCTGGGATTGGGGGTGGATCTGGTTGGATACCGGGAATGGATGTCCTCAAAAATTAGCTGGGAATTGGGGTTGTGCCTGAAAAAGCAGCAGAGGGCCTTTCAGGTGGAGGAAAAGCGGGAGCAAAGTCGCTGGGGGCTCTGGAAAACATGGAAGGGAAATCCAAGGGTTTTGTTTGAGGGTGTCCAGACCCCATGTCCCGCTGTATCCTTGGAAGTCATTTCCCTTTCCCTGGAATGCTTCCCTGTGATAGGAACCACCGGCCTGGGGCTGCCTCACACTGAGTCAGGGCCGCCCGCTCCAGTTTTCCAGGAAAACCCAGCACCCCAAGGAATTCTGTCGGGGAAGGCAGAGGGAAATTTGGGCCAAAATCCAGATTTCCTGAGTGCCCTGCTGCTTCCAGGTTCTGTTCCAGGGAATTTTCCAAAGGGCAGGAGCCTCCTTCTCCTTCTCCTTCTCCTTCTCCTTCTCCTTCTCCTTCTCCTTCTCCTTCTCCTTCTCCTTCTCCTTCTCCTTCTCCTTCTCCTTTCCTCCTTCTCCTTCTGGAGAATTCCATCCCAGCCCCTCCCCACCCTCACAGCCAGGAATTCCTTCCCAATATCCCATCCATCCCTGCCCTCTGGCACTGGGAAGCCATTCCCTGTGTCCTGTCCCTCCATCCCTTGTCCCAGTCCCTCTCCAGCTCTCCTGGAGCCCCTTTAGGCCCTGGAAGGGGCTCTGAGCTCTCCCTGGATCCTTCCCTTCTCCAGGGGAACATTCCCAACCGATAAATATCCCTGGATCCTCAAAAAGCAGTTTTCCCCTCAGGAAAACATGGAAGTTGTGTGGGAAAGGGAATAACTCGCTCTGTCTCCTCCTTGTTGCTGAAATCCTTCACCTTTTCCACATGGGAACAACTCCTGCAGCTCAGGATTTGGGACAAAGAAAGCACTGGGAAGGTTTTTCCTGCCTTGAATCCCAAAAATCCTATAAATCCTATAAATATTGGGGGGGTGGGGGGGGGGGAGCAATGATTTTTAGCCATATCCAGAAAAATCCCAAGGAATTCGGTGTGGGAATAGTTTTGTAGGGAATGACAGCGCAGTTAGTGCCACACTCCAAGGGCAATTCCATGACCTTGGGAAAGAGGTTTGTGATGGGATCCAGCTCTCTCCATCACCTCTGGATTCACATTCCAGCGCTGGAAAAGGACAGGGAGCAAAGGGAATGACTTCCCTTGGAGGCAGGGGAAGCTCCAGCCAGGACTCCGTGACATTGTGGGAATGCTCAGCTGGAATTCTGGGACATTTTGGGATGAAGGGCAGCAGGGATGAGCTGGAATTAAAAACAAAAATCCCGAAAAACCCAAATTAGCATCGCTCAAAAAATGTTTCTTTTTAAATCAACACAATTCCAGGCCCATCAAATCGATTTTCATCCGGAAAAAAAAATCATTCCTGCTTTTTTTTAAACTTAATCTGCAGAGCTAATTCAGGAAAATTCCTATTTTTCATGGGAATTCTGATCTTTCCTGGAAATTCTTATTGTCCCTCCAGCAAAGTTGGTGATTTTTAGGTTATAAGATTTTATATTTTTTATTTTATGGGGTTCTTATCCCATTTTTAAAGTGCTGAAAATATCCCTGGAATTCCTAAAAAAGAAATAAATCCTAATCCAGTGCTGCCATGACAACACCCCTTCGTTTTTGCAGAGGATATTCCCAAATATTGGATCAGGGAAGTCGGGAAAGACAAAATTGGAGTCTGGGGCATTTTTATTTTCCCAAATTCACAGAAAATCAGGTGATGTTTTCCACAGAAGTTTTCCTGGGAAGTTTTTCATTAAAATGTTTTGGATCAGAAATGTCCTTGTCTGTTTCTCCTGGAAAATCCCTGCTCCAGGAATCCGCCTCTGCTGGAGTTCAGAATTCCTTCCCAATCCTTAAAAAGCCCTTCCGTGAGTTTGGGAATTCTCCAAACTTCCCATTTCTGCCTTGCCGGATGAAATTCCTTTTACTTCCATGAGGGAGAAAATCTAGGGCCGAAGAAAAGGTGGAAAACCAACCTTGGATCCAAGCAAAATCCACCTTTGGATCGGAATGTCCCAAATTTTTGCTGTTTATTCCCAGATTTTACTGATTGAAAGTTTGATTTTTTTTTTTTTTTTTAAATCCACGAAAAAGTCTCCAAACAAAAATATTCCCGCCGTCGGGAAAGGTGCTCCCTGTTTCCATTTTCCAGCCTTTCCAAGTCAGGATAATGATCCAAAGGATCGGATTTTGCACCCGGAATTAAATTCAATTTTCCCATTTCCTCTCCCGCTTTTTGCTGCTCCCACTCTGATCCGGGTCCCTGCTGGGATCCAATTCCAGCGGCCTAAATGTGAGATCCATCCCTTCACATCCCGTTATCCCAAAATTCCAATGTTACTCGCACGCACATTCCCACTGGATTTGCTCCAACGCTCTGAAATTTTCGGATTTCCAACGATTTCCCAGATTTCAGGGAGCAGCCGAGATTAGATGCTGTTTGCAGCGCATCCCAAAGAGTTGGGGGGGGGGGTGTTTATTTCTGTCTTTTCCTGGAAAAGTTGGGCTGAATCCATGAAAAAGTGTTTTTTAAGGAAGTGTTTTTCTAGGATGATTCCTGAACCTTTTTATTCTGAGGAATAAATTGTCCTGAAGGGATTTTGGAGCCGGAAATTTGCCATGCGTTGAATTCATTCCCACTGGAAAGGTCTTTAATCAGGGAAGGGCATTTTCCCAGAAATTCATTTTCCTTCCATGGAAAAGGAGAGAGGGTGGTGAAAACCAGGAATAAATAGGATTGCAATGGATACAAAAAGTGGGAATTGCTCCTGGAGCTTTAACCACAGGGAAGAGGGATCCGTGGACTTCAATCATCCCTAATGAACAGGGAGAAAATCCCTGGAGCTTTATCCCTTGGAATGGCTCCGAGCTCCTACGTCAGGATGGATTGGGTCACCCTCGGGAGAGGCTGATCCGGGATAAAGGGAGACGGGGCGGGAATTTGGGTGCCAACATTCCAGGGATTAAAGTTGGATGAGCTGCTCCAGGTCTGGTGACTGGGACAAAAATCCATGGAGGGACAGCTGGAATACGTCAGGATCTGAATGGGGAACGGTTTTCCACGGGGAGTTGTCTGTGATTGCCACGTTTTCCCGGGGAAAATCCAGGCAGGGGTTGTTTTTGTGGAGCGCTGGGATCTCGAGGCCCTGTGGAATCTGTTATCCCTAAAAATCCCTGCAGGGATATTGGAACGGGAAAGCTTCTTCCCTTTTTCTCCATGGAGAGAATTCGGGATGGGAGCACCCTGGAAAAGCAGGGATGGTGCAGTGCCTGGAACGGGGAATCCCGCTGGATTTGCCGGTTCAGCTCCAGAGTGGGAATGTGCCACGGGCAGAGCTGCTGCACCTGGATCTGGGAAGAGGGAAGGAGGCTTTTCCTGGGAGAAAAGGATTGATTTTTAGGGAGATTTGCTTGGGAGGGATGGATGGAATGGAATGGTGGCTGCCCCTGGATCCCTGGAAGAGTCCAAGGAAAGGTTGGACGGGGCTTGGAGCAGCCTGGGATAGTGGGAGGTGTCCCTGCCCATGGCAGGGGTGGGAATGGGATGGGATTTCAGGTCCCTTCCCACCCAAATCATTCCATGATTTTCACGGGTGTGCTTTTCCCTGGAATTTGTGCTGCCAGGATGGAAAAAGGCCTCAGTGGGTGTTCCCTGCAGGAAGTGCCGCCACACAGGTTGGGAGCTGGACGGAGACGTGGCTCGGGAATAATCCTGGAATTACAGATCGGTTTAGGTTTAGGAAAAGACCTTTCCCACCGTCAGCTCCAACCCATCCCTGTGTCCATCCCTAATCCCTGTCCTCAAGTGCCACATCCACACATTTCGGGAGGATTTCCAGGGATGTTGATTCCACCTGGCAGCTCATCCCAGTGCTTGACAAGCCTTTCCATGAATTTTTCCCGATATCCAATCCTGAAGCTCTGCTGGTGCAGCTCGAGGCCACTTTTTGCAGCAGCAGGAAAGAAAAATTCCAATGGAATCAGGATTTTCCCTCATCATCCTTCCAGCTGCTGCTTCCCAACCTTTTCCTTCTCCTTTTCCCCTTTCCAACCTTCCCCTGGATGAGCAGGAATTCTTCGTCCTGGCCATGGAGCAGCTCAGGAATAAAATCTACGTTTCCCATGTTCCTGCTAAACCTCAATCCATGTGGGTTTAATTCCCATTCCATGGGCAATCATTAATAAATGGGAATTAATGCCCAGCTCAGAACATCCAGGGGGTCCCGGCCTAAGCGGGACTTTTCCCAAATTTCTGGGAAGCTGGATTGTGGAGATGGAGTTTTTATTCCTCTCATAAAGCAGCGAAATCTTGGGAAAAGGGGAAAGTGTTGGGAGAAACCATTGGAGAGACGGGGAAGGAACAAAACTTTTGGGTTTTCCCAAACTTTTCCAAAGATGTCCGTGCCTGCCTAGAGGGGGCTGGGTGAGCTTTTCCCTGGAATTTGTGCTGCCAGGACGGAAAAAAGGCCTCAGTGGGTGTTCCCTGCAGGAAGTGCAGCCACACAGGTTGGGAGTTGGATGGAGACGGGGCTCGGGAATAATCCTGGAATTAGAGATCGGTTTAGGTTGGAAAAGATCCTTAAGGTTGTAAGAGTCCAGCATTCCAAGGCCATCACTGATCCATGTCCCAGTGCCACATCCACATGGATGTTAAATCCCACCAGGAATGGGGACTCCAGCACTGCCTGGGCAGCCTTTCCAGAAGGTGGATTTCCGTTTTTATTCCCTTTTCCTTCGGAAAATGGAGCTCCCTGAGGCTGGAAGTTTATCCCAGGACAATGGAGGAGTTTCCATCCCTCATCCTTACTCTGTGCGGGAAGGGATGGGAGAGGGAGGAATGGGAATGATGTGGATTTATAGGTTTGGAAAGGTTTTCATGGAAAAAAAATCCCATGATGGTGAACTACAAAGATATCCTCAAAATCCTGATCCTGAAACACCAAGATATCCTGAAAATCCTGATCCTGATGGACTTCCTGGCCTCTTTCCAGCTCCTGCTTTTCCAGCTCCCAAATCAATCTCCCGAGGGAACAACAAAAAAACCCCCGACCAAAACTCCCCCCAAAATCCCAACAAAAATCCCCAAATCCAACCAAATAATTTTTTAAATCCCTAAAAACCAACATTCCCTTATTCCAAAATTATCCCTGCTCCAGCTCAGGGGAAATCCTGCTGTTCATATAATGATTCCTGAATCATTATATGGAAAAAAGAGGAATATTCTTTCCCTCCTGGAAAGGCTCCATAGTCCGGATGCTCCGCCCGGATCAATCCCTGGCTGCTGGATGACTCCAGGTTTATAAATAGGCCTGAGCTCAGGCTTAGCTATGCCTGGCTTACCGCAGTGATGTGAGGGATGGGGATGGAGGAAAGAATTCCATGAGATAAGAAGCTGGGAATGACGTCAGCAGGGCCAAGGGCTGCGTTAATCCCTCCTGGAGCCTCCGGGATAAAACCAGGCAAAGAATCCAGTGGCATACGGATCCGGCTGATGTCATTCCCTAAAGCCCAGATTGCTGGAGATTGGGAAAGCGGGAAGAAGGCTCACGGAAAGGTTGGAATGTGGGTGGTTGGTGTCCTCCGGGAATGTGCGGCGTTGTCCAGGTGTCAGGCGGGACACAGATGGGAATGGCTCTGTCTCCCCTGTGGATTTGGAGCAGCACTGGGATGGGAGCTGGATGCTTGGGAATGTCCTGGCTTTAAAACCTCCCTTGCCGATGGAAAAAATGCCAGGGAAAAATCAGTTCTCCTGAGGTGCTGGGATATTCCAAGCAAATTTTTAAAAATCCCGAGGGAAGTCATCCCAGTGTCCTTCCGAGGAATGGGAGAATGTGGAACCAGAGACTCATTTAGGTTGGAAAAGTCCTCCAAGAGCTTCAAATCCAACCATTCCCAGCCCTGCCCCTCATTCCCAAGTGCCACATCCACAGGGCTTTAAATCCCCCCAGGAAGGGGGACTCCAACACTGGACAGCCCTTTCCATGAGGAATTTTCCCAATATCCAACCTGACCTCCCCTGGCACAGCTGAGGCCGTTCCCTCTCATCCCGTCCCTGTTCCCTGGGAGC
>WBMZ01007357.1:0-90046 GCA_013400975.1 Atrichornis clamosus
GGCCGGTGCGGGGCCGTCCGTGCGGGGCACCCGGCCCTGCCCGGGGTGCGGAGCAGGGGGTGCGGAGCGGGGCTGGGAACCGCCCGGGCTCGGCCCTGCCCGCGGGGCGGGGGAGCGCAGGCTGGGGACGCTCGGCTGGTGATGCTCGGTGGTGATGCTGGGTGGAGGAGGAGGAAAGAAGAGGAGGGGGGAGCTGGCGGGACAGCCTGAGGTGGGCGGAGGGGGGAGGCGGGTGTTAAACCATCGCTCCGGGGAAGGCTGAGCATTTGCAAATTCCGGCTCCAGAGCGCGGGGAGCATCCTACCCACGCCGGGCCGCCAGCAGCGGCAGGGCAGGACGAGGCTTCCCGGCTCCTCGCTATCCTAAGGCTGTGAGCCTCATCCCCGCCTTGCCGTGCCCTGCCCCGCGCTCCCGTGCGAGGCAGCGGCGAGCGGAGCCCGCGGCCATCCGCCCGCACCCAGCGCTGAGCCACAGCCCGGCCCCTCTCCCCGCCGCGCAGGCACGGGCAGAGCCCTGGGTGAGTAATCCGGGAGCTCCCTCACTGCTCCAGGCAGGCCACGACCATTCCGGGCCCCTTCTCCGCATCCCTGTGCGCTCCTGTGCTCAGTTGTGTGCCTGCAAGGTGCAGAAGACCTCTGTCCTCTGGTAGGTCAGCCCAGCTGGGATCCTTGCCTGGGGAGGGATTCTTGAGAGGCTTCACTCTCTGCTAGGAAGTTACCTGTCTCCACTTGGAAATAACTCCTGCCCTTGTGCATTACGCTCTCTCTTTCCCCCCAGCCCTTTCTTTTTCCTTTTTCCTGCTTTACAACTTTCCCAGCCTTGTGGAGTTGCCTCCTTCACTTTCACCTGCAAATTTCCATAGGTAATAAGAAGCCACTGACAAGCTGGGAGATTTTAGTCATTGAAGATGAGAACTAGCAAGTGTCCTAAAACATCTGTGTGTTTTTCTTTTGTTCTCCGCTAGGCTGAAAAGTCATGACAGCTGAAAAGACTATTCCTATAATTAATGGCAAGCCAGAAGATGCTTTGGACCCAGAAGCCTCAAGTACCAACCTCGTCCACAGCAATGATAAGAAAGTTCATGAAAGAGGTCACTGGAACAATAAGGTTGAGTTTGTGCTTTCTGTGGCCGGGGAGATTATCGGGTTGGGAAATGTGTGGAGATTCCCATATCTTTGCTACAAGAATGGAGGAGGTAAGTTGGCATCACGTGTTGATTTACTGCTCACCTCAAACGTGGGAAATAAAGAGTTAAGGATGCTTTGCAGTGAGTGATTGCACTAGTAAGAGATATGTGCTCAGGATGTCAGAGAATGTGCAGATAGGGAAGTATTAAACATCTGACAACCACGAAGAATCATGTTGCTCTTTCCTCCTCTCCAAATATTGCATGGTTTATTTTCACAAGTTTCTTTTGCGTTGGTAAATTGACATTTTTTTCAGTAGCATTTTTCATGTAGAAGAAGCCAGTGTCTGTTCTAGTAGTACTCTGTCTTCTGCATGTGGATACACACCCAGGCATGCTTAAATAAGTTTGACACAGAAAAGAATGTAGCAATTTATTTGTCACAACAGTATTCTTTGGAGAGGATGATTTTTTTTTTCAAATAATGCTACAACGATTAATTTTTTTTGCCATGTGAAAATTTTTGTAACACAATATACATTTTTTCCCTCAGTACTTCCCCAATTCCTGCAGCAAGATAGGGGAAGATATAAAAACTCTCAGTTACTCAAAGAAGAGCGCAAGCCATAATAAATGTAAAATATGAATGTTATTTGAGAGAGAAAAGATCAGACTTAATATCTATAGAAGTATAACATGTGGCATGTTTTGGTTGAAGTTAAATATAAACTGTATAAGATATATGGCAGTTGAGAATAAGCACATCAGCTGTGACTTCTGAAGCGATGAAGAAAGAAAATTACAAACTTAATTTAGAATTCTGTGGACTGGGTTCAACATTCTCCCCACTTAAGGCCTGAGTGTAAACACAGAGGCTGGGAGAAAAATAGGATGTTCAGGGCTGATAAGCACAGATCTGTTCTTTGGTGGGTTTGTTTGCTAAAAGTGCTGTGCCAAATTTCTTTTCCTTGTCTCTCCTTATCGGAGCTCAGGGATGGTTTTTAGCCCATTTTGTCTGCTGTTCCTGTAAGACTTGTACCACTGTGGAAGTTGTGTTTGTCACTGGTAGTTCCTTCCTTTATACATCTGGACTTTGCCAAAGCTGAGGTAACAAGGGTTCACCTCTTCACAGAGTGCTGCTATCGACCGCTGGGTTGGAACATCAATAGTAATAAGCTGGGTACGTTATACACAACTCCTTCCTGTTGGTTGTCAAGGTGTTCCCAGAGACCTTGTGGTAGAGGAAATGATAGAAATATATTTTTGATCTGTCATTTTGTGGTTCGTGCAGCCACCTCTAGATGCCCATTTGTAGGTATATGCCAGCTTGTCAAAATGTGGTGCTATGATTCTTAAGGCTGTAACATTAGGTAGAAAGAATTCTGATCATTGTTCGGGGTGATTTGATAAAAAAGTAATAACTTAATATTTAATCACCACTCTATTCTTCAAGAATAGAATGAGTGGGTGTGATTTAATTGCTCATATCCTGGCACCATGGGACATTTGCCTTTGACCAGTTTTATTCAACGAAGTCTTGGTCTCTGACCTGTGGCTTTGTAACCCTCTACAATGCCCTGCTGGAATTAGACCAGGGTTTGTTTTCAGTACTTGCATCTGATGCATCAAACTACTTGGTGTGTGGTAGGTGAAGACAGTGGTGAAATATGGTTGTGGAATAACAGAGTGAATCCAGAAGCTGTGGTATGGAACTTGTCAGGTCTGACCTCTCTCTGGCACTTACTCCAAGTCATAGCAGGTAGTGTAGGAATAAGCTCCTAAAATTTTGTGTTGTTCTCGTGGTTATTTAGTTCAGGTTTTTAGGAAAATTATTTTCTTTGCATGTTTAGAATTAAGTATTTCTTGGAATATGATGTCTTTGCAAGCTGGCGAACATGATGTTTTCTGTTTCCTGATGTATGCCTGTTGGAAAAATAGTCAACGTTGATACCTTGGATTTCAACAAGTTGCCATGTTACACTCACTCTGATTGTGTGCATGAGTGGGCCAGGCTGAAAACTACACTGGGCAGTAAATTATTCAGAGAAGCCATGCTTTAGTGCAAGAATTCCATTCTGTGTGAAATCCACATGGATTGCTTGAGAGGCAGGTGGGATTCAACTCTGGGGAAATTTCCTGGCTGAGGGAAGGGACTCCTGATGATGAGATTTGTCTTGCTGTGCTGACACTGCAGAAGGAAACCGCCAGTCAAAGCAGCTGTATTTAGCTGTCTCAAGTTTCTGATCAAGGTGACAAAAGCACAACAGCTGTTGCAGGGTGTGGGTGTGTTGTGTTGGCTTTTGGTGTGGTTCACTACCTGTGCTGGAGTTTACTGACGGCATCCAACAAAAATGTTGGTGCTTTGTTATTTTCCTAGAATTTCGCACTAATATTTCCGTCTGATAAGGCCAAGCGCTGCTTTCCTCTCCTTGTAACAGGTTCTGAAGTTTGTTTCATCATTCCCTTTTCATGATCCTTATCATCAGGCTTATATAAATAGCATGCAAAGGACTTCTTGGATTTAATATCCACAACACTTCTCCATCCCTGCTTTCCTGAAAAAGCAGGGGAGATAGTGCAGACTGACAGGGTGATATCAGAGCAGAACTCTGTGGCTGAGCGTGACTGGGATCTTTTCTGTGTTTGAGAGACTTTATGCTGAGGAACTTTGGTGTGGGCTGGTCTCTTTTAGTGCGAGGCACTGGCTTACAGGTTAACTTTGGATATTTGGGGGCAGGACTGAATGCCTCCTGCACTGCCAGTGGGGTGCCTGAGGGATGGCTGACAGGAGATCCTTCCTTTGCTAGGAAAACCCTCCCGATGCTGCCAAGGAGCTCTGTCCATTCTAACCAACACGCCCTCAATATTCCCTTGTAGGTGCTTTCCTCATCCCCTACGTGGTCTTTTTTATTTGCTGTGGAATACCAGTGTTTTTCCTGGAGACGGCCTTGGGACAGTTCACTAGTGAAGGAGGCATTACATGCTGGAGGAAAGTTTGCCCCCTCTTTGAAGGTAAACACCAGTTCTGTGTTCTACTGCAAGAAAAAAGCATTACATTTGAGTAAAATGAAATAAACTGTATGAAAATTGAAGTTTAAATGTACTTAAATGAGTAAGTATTTATTTTTAAACAAAGCTTTGTTTAAAAAAGCAGAACCTGAAAAGCAGAACTTTTCATTTGAGTCTCACTTTTGGCTTTTTTCTCCAGGTATTGGCTATGCTACCCAAGTTATAGAGGCACATCTAAATGTATATTACATCATTATTTTAGCATGGGCTATCTTCTACCTGTTCAACTGCTTTACTACAGAGCTTCCCTGGGCCACCTGTGGGCACGAATGGAATACAGGTACGACCTCAGTTGAGATTATCAGTGTACAAATCCTTCCAAGTAATTGATCGATACTTTGAAATGTCCTGAACAAAACTATTGTAGACAAATCCATGGGAATGGGCCAGTCACATCACACTACAGCAAGATAAAGGAAACCTGGAGTGAAGCCTGACCTTTTGGGGTTAGGTCACTGTATAAGGATGAGTTCCTGTAGAATATAATGTCAGCAGAAAAAGACTATGGATTTTGTTAATTCTGTAAGATATTCTGGCTAAAGCCCTAGACTCTCATTTGCAATCACAGCTATTCTCCCTGAAAACAGTGAGTGAATTCTGCTGCGGAGAATGACCTGATGACAGGTTGCAATCTTGCTCTTTCACTCTAATGAAATCAGGAGGAATTTGAATGGGGAAGAAAAATATTAAATGTGGATCTTTGGATTTGCTCTTTTAAATGCCAGATGTTGAGGGATAATGTTCATCAAGCTACTTCTGGAAATTTAGTCTCATAAATAATCCTTGCTGCATGTAAAGTAGCCTCCTGCATGAAGGATGAGGTGTGTTTTCAAAAGGGTTTGCAGAGTAGGGCTCAGCATCTGTCCTCTCATTGATATTTATATCTGTAATTCTCTGCTTATTGAGTTTGTAGCTCACAAGCATCCATGGGGAGGATCACATCCCAAAGCCCTGTTTCCACGTTCCTGAAATTTTTGCATTTATCCCTTATATCACAGTCTAATTCCAAATCATGTCCCCATGTACTGTCTTTGATGGTGTTTACTAATTAGTCATTATTGTGTTCTTGGAGCACACCTAAAGCTGCCTGAAATCTTACAGTTTATGTCAGGGAATTAATTTGGGACCCACTGGATGTGTAAGGCTTCAGTATCAATTTTGGCAGCCCTGCAAAGGAGCTTAGCCAGTGTTGTCGCTGTTCAGATGCTCTGCAATGCTGAGCTGCTTTGGCCTCCTTTCTCTGCGTTAGAGATGATCATCATAATAATAAAAATAAATCAGAGGAACTATTCATTTTTCTTATGAGGAAAAAGTGGGAGTTTGTTGCTGGCCATGTTCCATCAGCCATTTGTAGCCACAAGCCATTGAACCAGAAGTTGGAGTAGGAGCATCTTGGAATTCCCGATCAAATTTCCTGTTTCTCAACGTGTCTGTCTTCTGCCTGAGGGATTTTATTGGCCCTGTGCCTTTGGGAAGAGTCGTAGGAGGGTCCTCATGGATATTTTTCTGTGTTATCAAGATACAGTGATGCAGAAGCAGCAGCTGTGACATTTAGTGCTCCCAGGAATCCTTTAACTCCACACAGGAATTGTTTGGTGGGATGGGGGCTTTACAAGGTGCATAAACTGGGAGAGGAACACGAGGAAATGTACTTGCATGTCAACACAGCAAACTCTTTTTGTTCTTTTATAGAAAACTGTGTGGAATTTCAAAAACTTAATATGAGCAACTGCAGTCAAGTCTCCTTACAAAATGCCACTTCTCCAGTGATGGAGTTCTGGGAGTAAGTGCACATAAACTTTGTATTTGATCAGACTGTTCATGATCTTCTGATGATTTGATCGTTTACACATGATTAGATACCTTGTAACCCTGTAGCACTTCCTGATGTGAGTTCAGCTGGAAATTTTCTTATACAGCCAGGGAGGGTCAGAATGAAAGTTTTTAACTCTTTTTATTTTTTTAGAGGATACAAGGAAAGGAATTCCATACCCTGAAAGAACACAGAACAAAGTGTGCCACTTGCTCGGGAGCTTGGCTCCTGCTGCTGGAGGAAAGAGCCTCCAACCCATACTAATGAGGAGGCAAAGGTGAAAGACAGAGGATGATTTACAATATTTCTTTCTTTTTCTTTTTTTTTTTTCTCCCCTGAAATGTTTCTTCCCTTAGGAGTTTGAGAGCTGCATCTTCCTCCTTGTTTCAGCTAACTAATACGCTGGCTTCTGGATCTCATTATTTTTTAAAGGACTATGTAAGTGTGAGTTATTCAGCTAGAATAACAGCAGGGTTTAACTCTCTCGTGTCCCCTTGACTCTGATTTCTCCTTAGACTAATAGAAGAAAATTATATGATTGCAAAAGATGATCTGCTTTTGTGGTGACATCTTTTTTCTTCCTATAAATATTTGATCAGCACAGTGTAGTCTCATATTTGTTCCTTGCAGGGCAAAGTGCGTGTTAAGGCAGTCAGAGAAATGGAATGTTGCTTTTAATACAAAGCGATATTGCAATTTCTGGAGGATTCATTAATTTTATTATTACGAGAGAACCTTATTCTGAGGCTGCATGTTTAGAGCCCTGTTTTTTGTTTGGGACAGCAACAGCTACACTTTGGAAGAGCCATGAATTAAAACAGTCCCTGAAGGGGCAACTCTACATGGATATAATTTCCTTAAATGTCAGTACATGCTGTTGTCTGCCTGACCCTCTGTGTCTTGCTACATCACTTAACTTAGACTTCAGTTTGTTGTTTCAGTAAATAATTCTGTTTGATTTCAAAATAAAATAAAGCCCCAAACTAAATTAAGCCTGAACAATATGAGAGACGTAGACACTCTCTGGGTAATATTGAAATGTTATTTTCTGTTAAAATTTCCAATAACCTCAGCAGCTGACATGTCAAATGAAAATATACCTACTCAACTCACAGGTAATATTTCAGAATAAACAGGAGTTTCTCAGGTGGCATTTCTTAGTGCTATGACTTCATTATTTTAGCAAAGATATCTTATGGTTCTTTGGGCTAACGAGAACCAAGGCTTCATAACCCCAGAGTAAATGAAAAACATTTTCTCAAGTATTAGCTTAATTTACCCACTGCATTTATATGATTTTTCAACAATATTCACAGCTCAGCCACTGATGGTAACTCCAGCTGTCCAGGCAAGTAGGAGAGGTTTAGTGGAGTTCTGTGGAGGCAACAGACTAAGTTTTATTCTCTCGTGTTTCTGTGGTTTTGTGGGTTTTTTGTTAGTGCTCCTCTTTGGGTTGCCCAAATTCCTATGTCAGTGTTATTTTGAAGCACATACAAATCCATTTTAAGTGTGTTCCTTCTCAGAGATCTCTAAAAATGAAACTGAACAAGATCCTGTAGCTAAACTCGCAATCAAGTTGCAGTGGGTTTTAAATCCTTCCATTTTAGAGCATCTTTGCCTACCTGATTTTGGCTAAGTTAGGAACAAACTATGAAACTAGAAGGGATAATCAGATTTAGCCTTTTCTCTGATTTTACAGTCTTGTGTATACAAAGTTGAAAATATACATTCCTAAACCTTTAAAATCACAAAAACCAAAAGAGAAGGTAAATAAAATAATTTGTCATTTCTTTGAAGCTTTTTTCTTTACTGTGTTACGGACAAACTTTTTGTAACACTAACAGTTTACTGGCCAAAATAGATTAGATATTAAACTTATCTCCTTTTTCTGTCCAAGCAAAACTGAAGTTGCATAGTTTTGCCCAGAGAAAATAAATGTAGTTTCTTTCTGCTGAGGAAGGTATTTGCCTGGTTTAAAGTTTAAGTAGGTATGACGTTGTATGGTTTCAAACTGTTAAAAAAAGACACGACAAACTAGATTCAAAGTGGAAGAATGAGTTTTATTAAAAATCAGAACTGATTTTGCATTGAAATAGCTGATTGGAATTCAGATTATAATTGTTATATATCTTAAATATCAGATATAAGTGCACAGCAGCGGTCTTTCTGGGTAAATGTGCAGTGCAGATCAGAGTAGTTAATATGAAGTAAATATTACTAGACTAGACTAGACTTTGGAGATAAGTGTTACCAGCAGTGTTATCTCACGAAGTCAGAGGTCTTCGTTCTACTTTGAGAATTCTGGTGTCAGGAGCCACAGATTTATTGAAAGGCTTGTTGAAACAAATAGTTAAGGTGAGAGCTGCTGGAGTAGGCTGCACAGAGCAGCTGCTCACTGCCCTTTTCAGAGCTCCTGTGGATGGTCTGTGAGGATCCTCCCTGCTGCAGGAGCCCATCCCAGTCCTGAGCTCATTTGCATAACGACCAGGTTCCTTAACATTAATTAACCTGGGAAGGGGAGGCTCTAGGTTTCTTCTGAACGACTGCACCACCTTTACGCTTTGCTCTCTGCAATGCCAAGGCTGCCATTGAAATTCCTCTAAATTGTGGCCACAAAAAGCCAATTTATTGTGTGAAGGGTCAGCTGTGGGGAAAAAAAAATTGGGATTTTGTGATTTTGGTTTGTGGTTTGTTTGGTTGGTTTTTGGGGTTTTTTTGTGGTGGTGTTTTTTCTGTCTGTTACCATCCAATCTTGAGTTAATCTGTGGATTAGAGTGGTAATTCTTGTGCACAGTGATCATTTGCTAATTGTGTGTGAGTTTGTTTACATGCAGAACTCAGTCCTGCTTTTGTCGACGGCCAGGCTGATGCTGCAGCTTCCCTTTGATAACCACGTCCCATTAGCACAGCCCTCTGTGGCAGTCACAGTGTCTTCAGGTTGTTCTAATTAAACCCAGCCTAACAAGAGCAGTGCGTGGGGTAGACTCAGTGATTCCCCAGTGCCTGTTTTATCTTCCAAGCCCCGTGCTCCCAGTTACTGGTGCTGAGGTTGCTGTGTGTCACACAGGATTTACATTCTTTAAGGGCCAGCAGAGGTTAGGAGCAGGGGGACAAGTTGGGTTTGGTTTTCTGTGTGCAAATGAATACGCCAAGCCCCAAAAACCTTTATTTCTGGCGTTGGAAAGGAGTCTTTTCTCTTTTAACCAGTGCTACTAAGTTTTCCATCAGCTAGGCTATAAGGCCTGATCAGCCCTTATTTACACGTGAAAGGAAGCAAATCCAATCCTCAACTGGCTGGAGGATTGCAAACAAAAACTTCAACCTTTCTGCTGAAATATTTGTAGCTTTTGCTGCTTCTGTGGCCTTGGTGACTCCTAAAGCTCTTACTCCAGTCAGGCAGCGACTCACCCACGTGCAGTGGGGACTGAAAGGGTACTTGGCAGTGCCATGAAGCTTTTCCAGTTCCCCTTCCTCAGGTCTGCACAGAGGGTGCTGTTTCCTTGTTCCCTTAGCAGGGGTATTCCCACTTTTTCTGATAAATCAGCTTCGTGTACCTGCTCTGATAACTGCGTCACACGGAGGGTGAAGGTTTAGGCATTGCCTTGGATGGGTTGTTCCTTTGTTTAAAATAAAACAAAAGATTTCAGAGAGAAATGCTGCAGGTCCTCGGTGGTGTTTTCCTCTAGGTACACTCCAAAGAACCTCACTGTACATGCAACAACTTCAAAACTTAAAGTATTTTTATGAGCCTGCAGTTGATAAATATTCATCTGTAGCTACAAAATGAAAATGGTCTGATCCTGCTGGAGGAGCAGCAGGCAAAGTCTGGAAGTTTGGACACTCTTTTCTTCATTTTCTGCTTAAAAATATCTAGCCCTGTTAGTGTTTTAAGACTTAATTTTAGTGAGCAGATTTGCCACTGACAACTGATTAAAATTAAGAGATTAAAGGATTTCTTACCTTACTCAAAAAGGCCTCTCAAGCCATAGCCTGGAGAATTTCCACATTCTGTGTGGACAGTTTCTAAGGGAAGCAGCTAAACTGATAAAAATTCACTTGTTATTCTTCAAACTCTCTAATGCTGTGTTCCAAAGAAGGACAGAAGAGTCTGAAACGCCACTTTTCACTCCGTGCTGGTGCCAGCATTCAGAGACTGACCTGTTTTCTCCTGTTTATGGTGTTCCCCTCATCCCAGTTGTAGAGATTGTTCAAGGATTTTCTGAGAAAAGGTAACACTCACAGCTTCAAGGTGTGACACGTGGAATTTTTAGCGTCCCAACCTTAAACGTGGTGGCAGCTGCAGTGTTGATAATGACTGATATGTTAAAGCAGTCCCATGAAAGAGAACTGTGGCCAGAGGTGAGGATATATTTATAGCCTGGGAAAGAGAATAGAGAGGAGATGCTCTGCTCTGTCATTTTTTCTGCTTTCCCAGGAGAGGAAATTGTCTGGCAGGTGAGGGGGGCTGCAGCCATGTCTGTGTGCTCTTTTGGCTGCTGCTGCAGTCTGTCACCACGGGCAGGAATTTGAGGTTTCCAGTGCCTGGGAAGGGAGCTGGGCAGAAAGAGGACCCAGGGTTTTGTGGTTGATTCCACCTCAATAGTTTTTTATTGGCTGTGTAGCAACAACTTAGTCCTGTGTTAAAGGAGGTCTGGTTGTTGGCCTGTCACTCTCTGGAGGGGGTGACACATCCTCAGCCTTTCCAAGTAAAGCCCAGTGAGAAAAGACATTGGTTTTGTCTGGGCAGAAGAAAAGGGGCTGTTCTCAGCAAAGAGGAAAAGGCACAAACCCTCGCCTTGCAAAGTCAAAAAGGAGGTTTTTCCTGTTTCATTCAGGCTACAAATGAGTGCAGGAGTCACATTGTGGTTAATCCCCACCAGGCTCTGAAAAGTCAGGAGCAGACTGAGCCTGATGCTGCGGGGAATTCAGCACTACCCCGAACCAGGCCCTTTGTGCACATCTTGTAGGACACTGAGTTGTGCCAGACCTGCCTCTTTCTGCCCAGTTCATAAGAGGCCGTGTGAAAATTGCTTTTGGTTTGGAGTCACGTGAGCCCTCATCTGGTTTTTGGCTCAAGATCATTGACTCTGCCTCATTTCAGCTGAAAAAAGCAAATGGGATGGTGTCAAAATGCTGCCAATTTCTCCTGTATGGAGGGATGAACCCTAAAGCAGGTGGATGAACTTCCATGGTTTTTGGTTTTTGCATTTTCTGTTGCACATAACATTTTTACCAAGAGCAAAAAAATTACTTTAAAGTTGCAAAGTCAAATATTTGGGTATTAGGAGATACTGAGAGTAAGGTTGTGCAATTTTAAGTTCACATCTCTTATGACTGTGATCATCTTGAGTTGAAGAACTGCCTGATGTTTTGTCAGCAGATCTGCTTTGGTTTTGTTAGAGGATGGATAGGGAGCAAACACTGCAGGTGTTCAATATTTTGTCATTCTCTTTGTCAGCAGAGCAGGAACCTAATCATAATGAGAATATAAAACATGAGACAGTGAACAAAGTTATTAATTTAGTCTGGGCTTCCTCACGTGCCCATGGTGTCAGTAGTTTTACCATCATGGTCTTTTTGATTATTTACATGTTCATTTATCATCACAAAATCTCCATAAAGTCAAATGATTCCCATTTTACAGAAGAGGATCTGAGATACAGAGAGAGTAAAAGTGCTAAGTATGGGAGGCCCAAGGCATTTTTTTATACTCTTTAGTGTTAGGGTTGACCAATTTATATTCTAATGAAAAAATAAGAAGCTGTATGTAAGTCACCTTTGTCCAAATGTGAATATAAAGTTACTTAATTAAAGACACCAGGATGTTTGTTAAGTCACCTTTGTCCAAATGTGAATATAAAGTTACTTAATTAAAGACACCAGGATGTTTGTTAAGTCACCTTTGTCCAAATGTGAATATAAAGTTACTTAATTAAAGACACCAGGATGTTTGTTTGAAACAAGTAATTGCTATTTCATTTCAAACAAAAGATTTTTTTGTGCAATTTCATGAATATTTAAGGAGTTTTTGTTTATTAAAAAAAAGCAACCAGTAACTTTTTATTGCCCTTGCTCTAATGACTCTTCAGAAGACTCTCTTAGTTTTATTTTCTTTGCAAGAAATTAAATATATGTTTTACCTTCCTGAATGTGTTCTGTATGGATTGGGAATTTCACTGCCTTCTCTTGAACTTGCTCAGCTTTGTATAAAAGTTAAATTGTCTGCTTGAGAACAAGGAAGATTGAGGGAAATGATTCTGTTACTTTATAAGTTAATAGTCTGTCCAGTTCCAGGCTTTGTGGCAAAAAGTATTTAATTATTTGTACAGCACTAGCAATAAATATTTTTTTTTTTTCTCAATGCCTGTGTTCTGGATACAGGCAAAAGTTGTCATTAACATTTTGAAGCTGATCTTCATTAAAACCTTTGTTTAAACAGTAGGAGTTGGAATTAATGCATTTTTATCTGAAACCAGGGTTTTATAATGGAGGGTTTTAAATAGTAAAAACCTGGTGTTAGGAGACAGCTTCGTGTTTTGGAAGAGTAACCCTGAAATGTTGCCAACTCCTTTTCAGGTACTTAAGGTAGTAATAAACTTTTCTTTGATTGTGAAGGGACCATGAACAAATTTTTTCTGTTCTTTTCCTACTTATTTAGAATGACACTTTTATTTGAGATATCATCAGAAATTATTTCCCTATCTATTACTTAGAATGTACTTTGTGAATTTGTAGCATTTGGTTGGTTCCTGTGTTAAAACACGGTAAAATTTTGTCTTGTAGTGTTGTCAAAAATAGAAATCAAATTTTTGTAGCAAAGATCATATATGAGCTACTTGAAATATCCCTTAAGGGCACAATTGTAAAAGTTCTAGCGATTATGTTATTACCTCCTGCAAAGCATGCACAGGGAGCTGAGTGAGGTGCTTAAAAAAATGGCCTTTAGAAGCTGTTGGCTGAGCTATCCAGTTTTGCTGAAAAATGGTAATTTTTTTTTTTGTTTTAAGAATTGGTAACAATAAGGGCATTTCCATTACTGTGGTTAATGTAGGAATGTGTGTTTAAAGACTTGTGTGTCTAGGTATGCACTTTTTCCTGTTGTAGGGAAAGAATTGTATGAGAGAAGGACATTTTGCTTGCAGGGGTAAAATGAAAAAAAGTGAAAGTTCTAAAATAGCAAAACCTCAGTTGTGCCGTGACAGGTTTGGCCAAATCAGCCTAGAGCAGCACGAGCCAAAATAGCCAGGAGTATTTCTTCTGCCTTTGCCAGGGGTTTGATTGGTTTCTCGTAAGTGTTGGTTTGGGTTTGTTGTTGGCTTTTTGTTATTATTTCTGTCCAAACCGCCTCCACTGAAAGGCCTCCCTTCAGTTAATTCTGGTTTTATGCAGTTATAAATAAAGCTCATCCCCTTCTTCCTGAGTTAGTACGTAGAGGCTCCTACAAGCACCTACACAGACTTTTTAATCTTCTAGAAAACTGAGAGTAAGACACTTTTGAGTGAGGGAAGGGAGATCCTGCCCAGAACAAGCTGAAAAACCACATTTTTGACAAAGTTGCCCAGCCCAGTAACTCTTTTCTTGACTGGTTTGCCACGGGAGTGGGATTTGCAAGACTTGATGTACAAATAAATAGTGTGTAACTCTTCCAATACCTCTGGAATCCCTTAAACATGCCCTGTGAATAACAGACTGTTATTTTCATCTCTCCAGAGCGTGTCCATTACATTTCCTGCCTGTCTTGAAACTGGGAATGTGAAGGGCTTTGGGGCAAGGGATTTTAGAGATGCCCAAGTAGCTGAAACCAATGTTAATCAGGAGTCACCTTCCTCTGCTCCTTGGTTATCTCAGTGCAGGTGCTGTGTTAGGCACAGATTTCCATGAAATTTCTCAAGCCTCTATCTGTTTTTGACTCCTGCAAAAGTATCATCACAAGAAAAAAAATGTTCAGACGCTTTTTAAAAGAGTATTTCCCAAGCATGGCTTTGTAGATCCAGGGCCTTAACAGAAAGGGTGGTTTCTTGGGATTTTAAATTGAATTAAATTCTCAAAGGATTGAAGTTTTTACTGTGGAACACTGTTAGTGAATACAGGCTGGAAAAAGAAAACAAACCACTTTTAGGGTGTTTTTTGTAATTTTTTTCACCGTTTTCTACTATATTCTCATATGGCAGCAGAATTGATTTGCTGTGTCAGGGGGACTTCCTGACTCTTTAAATATTGCCCTGGAATTCCTGGAAAGGCTACAGGATATCAGTCACTGCAGGCCTTGAAACAGGCAGAGCTGTCCTCTGTGCTAGGAAATAATTGATACCTTCCCCAAGTCCCTTCAACAGCTCCCCTTTAATTATTTCACATCTAAATATCCATAGGTTTTAGTTCATAAAATGAAAAATTGAGCCAGTAGAATTTATTTGGATTTAATTAATAATACTGTAATTTGCAAGTGCTACTGCAGAAGTAGCAGGTATTTTATGAAGACCCAGGAGCTGTAAATGTGGACAAGGAACTTGAGAGCTCCCAAAATAACTCCTGTCCATTTGCAGCTTTCTTTTTTCTGTTTTAAGTTACTCTTTTCTGCCTTGTGCCCCTGCTCCTTTTCACCTCTTAGTGGTTTTTTGTGACTAAGGTTTAATACAGAGCAAGTGAATATAAGAAACTTGTTGGCAGAGTAATACTTTCAATTTTAATTTTTTTTTTTTTTGCAGGTCAGGTAATGGTTTTCTTTTGGCCTGTTCTGTGAGAAAGAGATAAGAGCTTATCACCATTCATTTGTGACATGAGTTTGTAGCCAAGAACTTGCTTTGAAGGGTGTTTTACAGGATCATGCAATAGTGCTCAATAATTTGTGGTCTGTAGTTCTCACTGGATGAACATTTAATTAATGGTGAAAAGCTGAGTACAACTGTACAGATTGACTAAAATCCACACAAATTCTGAGAGGCATCAGCTTGACTTACATTTCTTCTGGGAGCTTTCAGTTCACAGCTGGTGCTGTGTGCTGAGCTAATTTATACCACTCAAGGGGAATGAAAAGGGAGACTTTTGTCACTGGATGACTTCTTCAGAGAGGAGGAGAGGGAAAATGACAAAAAGACTGAAGGAGTCGTTGGATGTATTGAGAGAGTACCCAGAACCTGTAGAGCAGAGGTGAATGGAGCAGCACAAAATGTTATTTAACAGGATTAAACTCTCAGGCTTGGTCAAGGAGAAGTTGCCATGACTCCAGTGAAAGAGGAGTAAGGAAAATAGGTCAGGAAGGGCTGTAGAAGTGGGATGCTCTGTGTTTATCCCTCACTGTCTCAGCCTGAGGGATACACAGATACACATCTGCATGTGAAAATGAGCAAATTTGTGTCTGTGCACAGCAGCTGCCAAGGGGTGTCACGGTACCTAAAGGTAACTTCAGTAGTGACCTTAATGAGACAGGGCTTGACACCAGAAATACGTGTTATTTTTGGCAAACTACTAGAAATTTTTTAAAAAATCTGCAGAGGAAAGTTTAATCTCACTTTTTAATTGGAATTTAAGAAGAAGGAACTAGGCTGAAGAGCAGCAAATGTGGCTGAACTAGGAATAATTCATTCTGTTACGTGTAGGTCACACTAGATCTGCTGTAAGACGTAAATATTTTAGGGTAGTGCATAGTTCTCTAGCTGAGGGATTCTTGCTAATGTGACCACTGGGAATTGTCTGTCTGCTGCTTTAAGAAAAAAAACCAAATATGGAATTAAGTGAATGTCCAGAATTCTTACACTTTGAGAGAAATGTATTGGAGAATCTTTAATCTGTAGCCTGTAGATTATCTTCTAAAGGCTGAAATACATCTTTGTTATGAGTGGGCATCCAGCAATATCTGTCAAGGATCACTTGTACCACTTTTAGAAACCTTTGGGTATATTTCCTATTTTGGAGCTTACAAGAGACCTTAAAAAGAGAGGTTTGTACAATGCACAGTACAAAGTACAAAGTCTGTAACCCTTGTTCTGGATATACAACTTCCAGAAAAGCCAAAATGTCAGCTCCCATTGCCTTGCAGGGAGAGTTTGGCACCCACACTCTGCTCATTTCAGACACTTCTAGTGACTAAATCTGCAATGAATTCACCAGGAGATTGCCTGTGTTTAACTTTATAGTTGTACCCGTGCTTGTTGTGGAAGTGTTTCAGTGGTGACCACACTGCTGCACTGGGAGGAGACCTGGCACAACCAGCCCATTTTTAGTGTGTCAAATAATAGATTCTAGGGGGGGGTGTGGAAAAAGCAAAGTCTGAAAAGAAGCATGTCTTTGTAAGGCATTCTCTTAGTCAGATCTACCCCTCGGTGTGGAGTTAGTGCTGTCAGTGTGTCACATGCCAGCGTCACGTCCCCCAGCTCTGCAGGGCAGCCGGACAGAGCAGGGCTCAAGCCCGTGTGTCTCTGAACACTTCTCTCCTTCTCTCCTACTAATTCCAGGCTCTAGAGTTTGGATGCAACTAAGGTCAAAACCAATTTAATATGCAGCCCCAGCCATGTCTTGCTAAGTTTGGACATTCATTTAGTGTGGACACGTGCAGGACAGGAGGAGTAGCCAGCTCGGGGGTCCCAGGAAGGACAGGGAGCTGCTGGAGAGAGTCCCTGGAGGCACCAGGATGAGCAGAGGGATGGAGAAGCTCTGCTGGGAGAGCTGGGATTGCTCAGCCTGGAGAGGAGAAGCTTTGGGGTGACCTCAGTGTGGCCTTGCAGGGCCTGGAGGAGCCACAGGAAAGGTGGAGAGAGACGGTTTACAAGGGGGAATGGCTTCCCACTGCCAGAGGACAGATACTAGGAAGGAATTGTTCCCTGGGAGGGTGGGGAGGCCCTGGCACAGGGTGCCCAGAGAAGCTGTGGCTGCCCCTGGATCCCTGGAAGTGTCCAAGGCCAGGTTGGATGGGACTGGGAGCACCCTGGGATAGCGGGAGGTGTCCCTGCCCTGGGCAGGGGGTGAAATGGGCTGATCTTTAAGGTCCTTTCCAGCCCAAATCGTTCTGTGATACTCTGGGGCTTGCAAATATAAGGGTTATCACTGCTCAAATATGTGTTCTCTTCCTGGAAAAGGGAGAGGTCTCCCTCGCATTTTTGTTCAAGTTCCTCATCAGGAATGTGCTCTTTTAACTGCTGGTTTTTCTCAGGCAGTGAAGCTCAGAAAATCTCCTTTAATTTGACAGTTATCTTTTAAAATACAGTCCTTTAATGTATAGAAGAGGATGTTTAAGTGTTAAAACTGAAAAATGTTTCCCAGCTTTGATATTACTAATACATAGAATATTCTACACCTGTTCTCTAAGACAATATTGCACCATTCTTTGTTTTCTGTGTCGAAAGATAATGAACCACAGCAGAGAAGAGAAATCTTGGAAATCATTTCAAATAAGAAATACAGTAATGAATTGACTAGAGAACCAAGACTCTTTTTAGGTTCATGTCATTGAAAGATTATTTTTCTTTTTACCTTTTTCTATATATGGTATGTATGTATCTAGTTAAAATTCTGACAAGTTCACAAAGTACACTGTGCTAGCCTTTTGGTTTCATAGTTTTATATTTAGCACTCAGCATAGAGTTTCTAAAGTTTATCCTAAGAGTATCATTACCAAAAGTTATCATATGAGTATATAAGGCAGCGGAGACGACTGTCTCAAATCTTTAATATCTTGTGTACTCTGGTTCTTCCAAAAGTACTTGTTCCTTCTTCTGAGCTGTCTCTCTTCCACCTGTGAGTTCTGCAGTCTGGATGCACAGACCTGCCTCTCCCAAATTAGGCAGCAATTAGCTCAGATTAGACAGCCACAGGGACATGCTGCCCCTTCCTGACAGGTATTTCTGCACGGGAGAGCTCCCAGCACTTCAAGCATCCACAGAAGGTTCTGGTACATGGAATTGGAATCCCACTGTTTTCAGCATTCAGTAATATCTGCTTGAGTTCCTGAGTGTCAGAAACTTGAATCCATTTGGGTATGAAATACTCAAACCAACAAATTTTCACAGAAATTAAAGAAAATGAACTGCATGAAGTGCAATGAGAGAAGGATGTGTGTTTATAAAACATCTTTACATAGTTTAAACTCACTTTCACACAGAAGTAGAGGGTGTCTTAAATATATTAATACTTTTCTCCTAAATTGATGGGAAATCTGAGCAGCACCGGCACTCAGGTCTGTTGAGCTTTTTAAACAAGGAGCTCAGGAACAAGGCTCACAAGGTAAATATGGACTGGGTTTGACAGCTGCAGGATGAAAGAAGACCAAAACAGAAAATAAGAAAGGCCACTGTACAGTAGCCCTACTCAGTGGCATAATTTTTTTTTTTGGTCCTTTCATCCCCCCAGAATGCTCTGGACAGAGACTGGCCCAGAGTAAAGGAAATTTGCCACCTGTGTTCGTGGCTGGGCAGATCCAGATGGATGAGTGACCTCAAGAGGGCTCCTCTGTTTGGGTGGTGTTTGTTGTTGGTTTTTGTAAAGAAAAGTGTCTTGGAAGCTGCTCCAAATCAAAGTGGGAACATGAAGGGACCTTCCTCAAATAGATCGAATTTGTTCTTCAGCTTCCCATACCATGAAATAATGCAAGAAGTACCCCAGGACATTCCTTTCAACAATGTGTTGGCAGCTCTTAATCCTCTCTGTATTCAAGAGCCTGGTACAGCTCCTCACACTGGAACACTTTATTAAAGACTCTCTTTCCCAGGAAACTCCACTGTGTTCTCATAGCCAATAACTAGTGTGGCAAGCTTTCAGCAGGTTTGTTTTCAAATTTGGGTGGAAAGGTTGCTTTTCAGCTGAGACTGTTCAGCAGTTATCTCCTAACCTGCCCCTCCCAGCCAGGCCAACAGCAGAGGAGCCCTTCTTCCCCTCAGCTGTACTGGAACACCAACCTGCAAGGAGTTTAGCACCTTCTCAAACAAGTGAAACCCATTTTCAGTAAGTGTATCATACCTGTTGGAATCACTTCCTCATGGGATTTCAGCTGTGTGAATTTTGCTGGGGGCACACGGGCAGTGGTGTCCAGTGAGGGAACAGAGGGTAGCCATTGGCAGCCTGGGATGCACAAGGTCCCTGTGTTCTCTCTAGTTTCTTGCTGGGTTTATTATTTTATGTGTACTGAAAATGTACTGACATTTTTCTATGGCTCTGTTATACCCTCCTGACTCCTTTTTTTTTTTTTTTTTGATCCACACTTATCTTTATGTTCAATTAAACTTAAACCAAGCTTAAAATATTTGGCACTCTAAGCAGAATAAATCTACACTGCAGTCAGTAACAGAGCCGTGATTTTGCTCAGTCCAAATGCAAAGACTTTTGTGATCAAACCTGAGCATTTCTGAGAGCCACGCTTTGGAGATGTGCCCTATTATTCCACTTTAATTTATCTTTTATTCATTAGATTCCCGTCACTTTTATCACTTTTATTCCGTGTTATGCATGGGAAGAAAAGTAAGAATCCTCAATAACGCTGAGCCAATTTAAATGTGTGTGACCAGAGGCAGTGACACCTTCAAGCACAGTGGGAGACACATGACAGAGCCACTCCGGTTGGGATTTAATATTCTACTTACAAGCAAGATGTCCTGTGTAGAATTAATACTTTGCTCATACTGAATGAGGAGCCTTGCCCTGGTTTGGGGTGACCTTTGCCTCCCAAACTCACCCTGGTGGCAGAGGAGCTCGTTTCCCTCAATATTCTGCTCCAGATTGGCTCCTTTCCCAGGCTCTTGGTCGGCTCAGGGGACTGAACTGCTCAGTATTTTTATTCAACAAAGCAACACCCCCCTCAGACAACTGCGACAACAAAACAAACTCAATACTTGCAATAAATATTTTCAAACTCTCATCAATTTCTGTTTTCAATGAGGTCCAAAAGTAATTAATGATTTGTGTCTTCAGGGCAGGACAAATCTTTCTCACAGTAAGTTTCACACAGTCCTAAGTTGTTGCCAGCAAACTCTGCTTAAAGTGGCTTGTATTAACCAGGGATTTTATATCCTGGAGTAATTCAAATACTTACCTGCTGTTTGCTCTACTGCCAGCTACAGTGGTCTTCCAGCTACTTAGGCTTTTATCTGTCAAGGAAGGTTTTTGATATTTTTTATGTCTTTAAATAAAGAGGTGGCAGTAGTGAATTCTAGTGATAAAGTTTCAAGACATTTCAATGAAATGTCTGCTAAGATATTTCTCATTTAATTAAGGGGGTTTTACTTAAACATGCTCAGCTTTAAAAAGTCTTTATATATATATAAGGATAAAGTTATTTATTTCTTTTCACATGAGTATGATGCAAAGCAGCTGAACCGTAGAAGTCACTATAGAACTTTACTCCAATGCTTGCTCTTTCAAACCAGAGGGGATTGCATTCAGTGCTGATTTTACTGCTCTTGTTCTTTCTGTGCGTGAAAGTTGAGGGGAACAAGGCAGTGCAGGGCACTTGCAGATTAGAGAAGAGGAGGAAGACCTCGAGGAAGCTACATTACCTCTTTTTGTTGTCGTCAGTGGTTTATGCAAGGTAATGGCAGCTTTTTAGATGGACGCTCAACTGCTGAGGAGCAGAAAGCTGTGATTGCCCCCTGAATGTGTCAACCTCACTTCTCAGGTGCAGGGCAGAATCATATATTTTTAAAATGCTCCCCCTTTTTCTATGATTTAAGTTGATTAATAAAAGAATAGGGGTAGATATGTCTGAACTGAGGCTTTGTGAGAAGAATTTCATATTCTGGTGGCGCCCTCTCAAGCCTTCCTCCACTGCTGCTGTTCCAGGTGGTTTCAGCAGGGGAATTTGGGTGTGGCAGAAGGGAGAGTTGTGCCTGCTGAGGAAATCACTGCTGCCTCCGGGCAAGACTTTCTCCTCCTTGGATCCCTGCTCTGCATATATTTTATGTTATGGTTTAATTATAAGTCCCGGACTTGTTGCTGCTTGCTTTCTGAGGGAAACACCACCCCTTTGTTCTGCTCGAACAAAGGAAATACAAAACAATTTACAGCACTTCAGTGTAATTAAATGCTCATTATGGTGCTAACAGTTCGAGTTGATTGGCACCACGTGTCTTTTTTTAATGGCAGCAGCAGGATAATTGTGTTGAGCCTGTTAATTTGCCATTTGCTTTCTCTGACACTCTTTACGAAAGCATCAGCCCAAGATTCCTGGGTGGGTGAAGGAGGTGTCTCCGCTCTCTGGGCCTTCCCAGAGCACTCAGAAAACACGGAGCTCTGACTTTCTGCTCCCAGAAACTGATTGCTCTTAAAAATCTTCATCTCAAGCCTTCACTGAGAATTGTGTTCTTAAGGCAAAGGCGTCTTTTGGTGTGTGAAACATTTTAACCATGAGAGATGCCTTCACTGAGAATTGTGTTCTTAAGGCAAAGGCGTCTTTTGGTGTGTGAAACATTTTAACCATGAGAGAGTAATAACATTTATTTATGAAGAAGTTGTTATGAAGCTAGGGAAGAACAGTGAAGTGACTGGACGTGCGTTCTCACTTCCTCATTTTGTAGAAGAAACTTTACTTGTGTCTAGGTGCACATAAATATCATCCTGATCATGAAAAACCTGGTTTGATTAAAACATAAGGAATTTTTTTCTTTATTATTTAACAGGGGATATAAAGCTAAATTAAGATGGTTTCCATTTCACAATTATTGTGGCCCAAACACGAATACTTTGTCTCAGTTTTCATCCTAAGAAAATACTATTTAATAAGGTAACATTTGGCTTCAAAATGAAAATTAGAAACTTTCTAACCAAAGCAAGAATTAAAATTTCTTAGGATGCTCCTGTTTCTTATGAATTTCTCCTTCTCAATCTGTTCATGAACTTTAAACTGTCTTCAGAAGAGTTGCAAAAGGGCAGATTTTTTTCCTCTACAATGTTTTCTTGCTACCAGCAGCTGCATTTATTGGAGCTGTCCCTTTCCCAGCACAGAAATCTAACTGGTGGGTTGGATTGTTGTTCTCATAAGCTCTGCATGGAAATACTGGTGCCCAAATGAGGAACACTAAAATAGACATTGGCCAGATCTTTTCCATGGCAATCATTTCTAGTTTGAGGCTTTTACATTTGTAAAATGTTTTTGCTTAAAATGATACTTTTAAATCAAAGTAAAAGTCAAGATAGGTCTCTGCAGATACCTGTTCTTTGTTTTGTCATTGGGTTTTTGTGGTGAACTATTCACTTTTAACACATCTTTCAAATGTTTACCCATAGCCTGCTGTCAGTACATACTCACTGGCTTTTTGTTGCCTAAACTTTTTATTATATTATTCCACTTTTTGTCTTCATTCTCTTGCAATTAACACCCTATTCCAGGTGACCTAAGAATTCAAGAATTTCTTTTGGGTTTTGCCTGAGAATTTGTAAAGAGGGTAGACTTTATCCTAAGTAAAATTCCACGTTCACCTGTCAAACAGCTCAGAAGAACTTGAATTTCAGCTGTGTATTTCATCACCTCTCTGTGTAATTATGGCTCGGTGATGATGTTTGCAATTCCAGAGTGCAGATATCAAATATGTGCTTCCTCCTCTTGATTAAAATAACCCTTCATTAAAAGCCACCTCTCCTCACGTTTGCATGCATTTTGATGACAGAACTTCAGGCTCTTTGCAGCTCTTGAGGGTGTGCCATGCTGCATCACTTCTCTCCCAAATTACCTGGTGGCAGAAGGCCTGAAGAATAAAACTAGATCCTGGATGGGGAGGAAATGTGGATGAGGTGGCAGCAATTTTACATTTAAGCATATAAGTGCAAAAAGTTTAACTCCCTGCCTTTTTTTTTCTAAACTGGGAAGATCTACCTCTGTATTCATTGGAAAATGAGGAGACCAACCTGGAGTTTGGGGTTTTTAATCGTGATTTTGCTTGACTCTGTTAGTTCAGTCCTTCCCCAGCTAAGCAGCAAACTTTTAGCACAAGTGTTGTGAGTGGCTGCACCCACCAGCAGCAGCAGCTGAGGCTTTCGGAGGTGTGGCAGCGGCCCAGGTTGGGCAGCACCTGTGCAGGCACCTGGGAGAGCTGGGAGAGTTCAACTTTCTCCCTGGCCCCCAGCAGCTGGTGGTGTCTGCAGCCGGCTGCTGCATCGGCACAGGCTGGGGAAGGAACATCCGTCCCCCCATCCCCTCAGCCAAATACAGAAGGGAGAATTATTTTGTATGGTTAACTCTAGGTTGGATGTTTTTAACTTAACGCTCAACCTTTCTACTCAATTGTGAGTAAATTCTCTGTGTATCTACGTAGACATTGCTTATATATAAAATACAGACTTTCACCAGGTTTTAAACTATATAAGAGTTACCAGGGAAATTCACTTGATTTGTTTTTATTCACAATATGGGAGGGAGATTAGTGCAAGTCTGAGGTTTTATAGATAACTTATAATACAGATGTCAAAGAAAACTTTGCACAGAATGATCTATATCAGATTAAGTGTTAAAAACTTTCATGGCAATGGTTATACGTGTGCATCTGTTGCTTTAAGTTGTTTAAAAATGTTGAGGTGTTTCCAAATCTGAGTGTATGGAATTTAAATCCATATCAACATCATGTACCAGCTAAATCATATTTTTGTTGTTCTGGAAATCTGAGATTCTGCAAAAAAAAAAAAAAGTCTTAATTATGTATAGGGTTTCTTTCAGGCTTAAGAGCAACTGAAAAATCTCAGGAAAATTCATGAAATCATTGGGTGTTACAGGAATACGATTTTGCTTTTGCTTTTAACCTTTTCATCCGTACGACCAAGACTATCTATGTTTTATGTAAGGGTTGTTAAATAATTTACATTTTGTTTGAGTGTTTATTTAAAGTAAAAATAAAAGCACATAAAAGAATTGTGCATCTCCCAGAGAAGAGCATCATTCTTACATATATTAAAAAAAATCATTCTTTCAAATGGTGTTAGCCCAGATTTCTGCAAACTGGAATTCAATTCACTTGATTTTTAAGTTCCCAAATGCTTTAAAACCCCTCATACCCAGCCTCTTCACTCTTCTCCTTGCTTCCTAAATTAGGGATACTTTGGCCCCAGACAGCTGTGAGGGGAGTTCCTGAAACATGAGGACTGAGGTTTTTAGAATGGAGTGACTAGTTCTTCAAATCATAAATGCAATACATTTTTTGCTGACCACTTTTCACAAAATAAGAGTTTATTTTTTAGAATATTAACATTTTGGAGTTGGCATTTCCAAAAAAAACACAGCTATCTGGAAAGTATGATCTTTGACAGCTTTGAAAATAAATATGTCAATGTTACAGTTTCCATTACAAAAAGGAATTAATGGAAATAAATGTTAAAAGGTAAAAATAAAGGTTAGAAATTTTTTTCTGCAAAACCAATAAAATTGAGAAAAACCAGTTATTGTCAAAGTGTTTTATTTTAGTCTCCTATATGTTGGTAGTGAGTTCAAACAGTTTTCTTTTCTTGGACTTTAAGGAAAAGCTTTTTTTTAAAAAACCTTTTCTATTTTGTTGCTGACCTGCAAAAGTTAAACATTTGTCCATGTGTTGCCAGATGCAAAATCCAGTGCAAATCTCCTGTTTTTTCCTTTTGCCTTCCTTTCTGCCTTAGCACGGTGCATTTTCAGTAATGTGGAGTCCTTGGTTCAAATTGATTTGTTTTTTTTCCAAGCGTTTTATAGATAGTGCTGTTTTTCTTCAATATTATCGTGTTCTTTCAATTCCTTTTTTTTCCTTGAAAGGCGAAGGGTGCTGGCAATATCTGCTGGGATTGAGCACATCGGGAATCTGCGCTGGGAACTCGCCCTGTGCCTCCTGGCTGCCTGGACTATCTGCTATTTTTGCATCTGGAAAGGCACCAAGTCTACTGGAAAGGTGAGGTTAAAATTCTGTGTATCAGTTTAATGCTGATGTGCTCAAACCTGTGTTGTCATTAATATTTATTTCAGTCACAACAGTAGAATTTCACACGCGTCGTGTTTTGCTGTAAGTAACTATATCTGGGGGTGTATAAATAGTAAAACTACTTGTAATTAAGGGTTGGTTGCACTTTGCATTTATTTGTTCTTCTCTTGGTTTCGTGATTTGTTTTTCCCCTGATCCTGTTAAATGAGGCTGGGTGGTTTTGTTTTATTTTTGTTAATCTAGCGACTGAAATTACTGGCCAGACCTTGAACCAGAACTGGGTTGTGTTGACTTCTGTGCACAAATTATGCAAAATTTGAGTTTTGCCCCAAACTGACAGGAGTCAAAACTCTGTCACACAAAAGAGTCACTGAGAGTTTCAACGCACACAAAGGGAGAATTCAGAAATACAAATGGAACAGCAAGAGCAGAAATAGTGAAAGCACTCAGAGAAAGGGCAAGATGGATGTATGATGGGGAAAAATCAAAATATTGAGTAGTTTTGGAGTGAATGCCACTCAATACTGGGAGCAGGGAGATGCTGCTTCCCAGCCTGGCAAGGAGCCATGGGATGATGGAGAGGTGGCCCCTGGAGTTGTATCAGACCTAGCTCTGAGTAGAACCCATGAATAATCAACTACACAGAGAGAGGAAAAGAGCCACAGATCTGGAGAGAGGATCTAAAAAAAGCACTGGTTTCTCATGTGGGAACCAAAGGATACAAGGAAAACATTGGTGGATTGAAACATTAGATTTTCAGTTGTTTGTTACGTGGTTTGAAAGTGTGATTGGGGGTTTTTTGTTTGTTTCCATTTTAGTGGCCTACCTTTGTAAATGAAATGTTTGAAACCCAAAGCTTTTCTAAATTTAGAAAACGCCAGAGTGAAATTTTTCAGCTTTGTCAATGACACACATCTTTCATAGTATCAAAATGTTGGCTGTAAGCAATTGCTGAGTTCCGTCTGTATTTGCCAACTGTGTCAGTCGATCTGGTGCCGCGTTTCTCGCTCAAGGGTTTGCACACACGGATTTCTGCAGCCCGCTTTTTATCCAGTCACTGCAGGAAAACTGCTGAGAAAGACTGCTTGGGGACGTGTGTATAGGGAGGAACAGTTTAGAGGAGAGAGGAGGGGGAAAAAATCCTAAGGAGAGAAATATAGAGAAGCAGAAGTGATCTAAGGGGATGACGAGAGAAATGTCCACGTGTGTTTGACGTGGGCACTCCAGGGAGGTGCACAAGCGCTTTGCAGTTGTCTGAGGAGCTGCAGCTGGCGGGGAAGAAAAGAAACTGAGCAAAACTGATTTTTTTTTTTCCCCCCCATCAGAAGGAATGTCTGAAGATGGAAAATCTATTCTACCATGGTGTAATGTGACCCAAGGGTGCAGGGAAAAGCAAGGGCTCTGACTGTGCCCGCACGCGAGGCTGGGCCACGCTGCACTCAGGGAGAGAGCTTTGGTAGAAATTCTCTGCTGAGAGGAAGGGTCTGTAGTGATTCTGGAAAGGATTTATTCTGCATTTCTGAAGTTTACACTCAGAACTTTATTGTTCTTCTGTTGTACTTCTATTTTTTTAAGTTTATACCATTTCCCCAGAAACAGATCTTGCATTTTGAAAGTAGTTAACCTGTCTGACCTTTGATTTTTTTCTTTTCTTTCTCTGATAGCTTAACTAAAACCTCAGTTTGCTGGTAGGTGGAATAAATTGTCTTTGATTTTATTTCAGTGTAATTTTGATAACCACCTCTCTGATGAGGTCAGGAGAAACAACCTGAGAAGGAACAGCCTGTCTTGGCCACATGAAATGGGATAAGAAGTTTTTCAACAAACAGAAATAACTCATGGTCTTGCAACAGAAGTGCAAAGAAAATGGAATTAATACCAGTATTCAGTTTTATAGGTCTCCAGCTTAAAAAATTGAGATCAGGGTTCTGTAAGATGTAGACTCATCATTTGCCTGCACTGTTTAAATCAGTTTGCCATGAGCAGCAGTTCTGTGTCCAGAATCCTGAGGAAGCAGACTGGTGAATTCCCACATTCTTCAGGAGTCACTGTGGTATCCATGAATCTGCCTCTGCAGAGGGCCCAGTGCTGCTCAGGAAAGTGCAGTAAGGATCTGTCATAGCTAATATTGAGAATTCCTTTGTCCAGCTCTCCTCCTGTAAGTAGAGAGGGAAGTTTTTTAAGAGGTGCAAATGGGACATTGCAGTTGGCATCCAGTGGTGCAGGTTTTTGTCCCTAGATACAAGTTTACTGTTTAGATGCTTATAATAATTTTAATATTCTTACACTTGCCACTTTTTATAACCTAATCTCTGGAAATCTGTGCCATGTCACTGCCTTCCCAGAGCAGCAATCTTCCCCATGTAAAAACAGAGAGAGCACTCGGGTGTTGGGGATGCCACAAAGGAATTAAGTGATCCAAAATATAGATGATGCAGCAGATTTCTGACCTGCAGTTTCCATTTCTGATATAATGTCTCTCCTAAAATTCGTATTTAAACTCATCTAATCACAGACCTTCCCACGAAATTGAATTTATTACATGCTCATTTCCAGGAAACATTAAAAATTGACTTCCGGATTTTTCATTATAATAATGAAAGTGGTTTTCAGCTAGCCTGTTAAATTTATGATATTGGATTGAATTATAATTAGATTGAATAATTTCAATGAAAGAGCCACATTTATTCAAAGCAAAAATCTTCTTAAGGTTTTATCACCTTTGGAACTTTTTCAAAGGAAGGTGTGGGTGGGACAGAATAGCACAGAGAAAGAGGACAGGGGAAACAGAGGTGAAATGGAGAAGGTGACAGAGAGACTTCATCTTCACACAGCAGGGCTTTGTGAAATATTCAGGAGATTGGTTCACCCTTTTCCTCTTTTTTGCTCTGCATTCTAATGCATAGTGAAAGAAAAATCCAAGCCTTAAAAGCTGTTATAAAAAAACCCCACCATTCTCCAACCAGCACTACCACAGAACTCCTCTCCTCAGGTCATGAATATTTAATATTTTAAGATATTAAATATATGAAGACTAACATAAAGTTTAACTCCAGACAAAGTGCTTATTACACTGTTAACAGGATGTTCCAAACTTTTCCATTACTCTTCTTGAAATTCATCACCTTCTCACAAAGCATTTCCATTTTCCATTCCAACAGATATGAAATAGCAGAATAAATTCAGGTGGTTCTGGCAGCTTTCAGGTGAAATATATTTGGTCCTTTTTAGAGGTTCTTGTCCTTAATTATTCAATCTTTTCTTGCCCTTAATTATTGAATCTTAGGTCTGAAGATATTTGTAAGTTAACTTTCACTTTTCAAATGTTCCATACATGCAAAATGCAGGATCTTTCGATGAGAAATTCAAAATCAGGAGTAAAATATGTCAGTGTAATGTTACCATAATGTGATGTGTCTATTGCAACTTGCTGAGCTTGGTAACATCTGATACCCACCTGGTGGAGAAGTGTCTTCAGGAGCTGAGAGCAAATGCTCCCAAAGATGAGGTAGGAACTATCCAGAAGTTAATTTGCTAGACATTTAAATCGTCATTCCAGTCTCTGATCATTAGGCTTGGTTTAGTGTCTGATTTTTCCAAAATATTTTTGATTGCTAGTTATGACAATTCTGAGCTTTTCTATAATGTACATGGAGTTGTTGAGTCTTCCTAATTTTTTGATCTTCACACAACACTAATGAAAGCTTCAGGTACAAGGGAACCAGTTCTTTTATGGATCTTGATTATCCATCCATTAATTTGACTACGTGTCCTTGTGCTTTAAACTTTGAGAGAGAGACACCAGCAGTTGCTAATGCATTTTTCCTAAATTCCTTGCTGAAGGAAGTAGCCATAATATTTTCCCTTTTTTTCCTTTTTATTTTCATGAGAGCTTTTGCAGCCAGGGATCATTCCACTGAGCTCACAGTCTTGTCTCCCTTGGAGCAACTTCTGCCCAATTATTTTGGATGGGAGGAGGCTCCCGGACTCAAAGTTAGAGAATGGCATTTTAAGTTTTCTTTCCTGCTTTCTTCTTACTTTTTGGATGCATCAGCACATCCCTGCCTTGTGCTGATATTCCTAGTTTGAAACCCCATCAGGGACTTGGATTTATGAAATTGTACAGGATCTTGGAATGACTCTTGTCCAGTCTCTTGGCCAAAGAAGGGTCAGCCCTGAAGTCAGAACAATTGTCTTAGTGCTTGACTGGATGCATCTTAAAACCTTCCAAGGACAGAGATTTCTCATGTCTTGGGACAACCTCTCCCAATGCTTAATTTCCCTCATGCTATGAGTCATTAATCAATTATTTCCGACCTGTAGGTTCATTCCAAGATTTAATTTTGTTAATGAATTATATTTTTTTAATTACCTTGTTATATTTCTGTTATCCACCCCAGATCAAAGCCCATTTTTGTGTCATCTGTGCCACTACAGAGCAGAGGTTTGAGTGTCTCCAATTATTGATGTGCCCAAACTGATTTGGAAAGACTTCTATATTAATAAGTTAATTAATAGACTCGAATTATAAAACAACCGAGTCTTTCCTAGAGAGCTGGAATGGGAATGACAGCATTGATGTGCTCCAGCTTTCTGTGCTGTAGAGGAGCCCTACTTCTTCCTGCTCTGTAGATGAGGGAGGGTGGAATCAAAAGTGTTAAAAACCCCCACAGTCCTGGTATCATTTTCAAGTTATGGATATCTGAACGTATCTGTTGTCAAACTGTAGATCAGGTTTTGTCACTTTATGACTCAACACCAAGTCAGCATTTTCTGACATGAAGTGCTAAAAGAACCTTGTGTGCCTGCAGGATTTTATTTAGTGTTAAAATATCACGCTGATTGTATAAACACTAAAATCAATACTCATTATTTTGGGTCTTTTTGAATGGGTTCTTGTCAGTATCACGAAAATATTCTTTTGCCAGAGTTAAACTCAAAGAGTTCTTCCACACTGATTTTTACTTCTCCACCAGTTACTGGTTAATGTGTGGTGAGAAATCCTTCTCATTGTGCAGAACCAGCTGCAAGAGGGAAAAATCTCCTAGGAGTCCATTCTAATCTACACACCACAGAGAGAGACTTCAGTAATCACTGAATATTATTCTGATTCTGACTTTGGAATGTTTGGATCCTCCTGTTGGTGTGCAGTTCCCTGAAGTTCAGCTTCATGCTGGATGTGTTCCCTTGAGGCTGCCTCTCCAGCTGACAGACCTTGCAGCTGCCCCGGCAGGAGCGGCTCACGGATAGGAGGTGATGCTGAAAGGAGGGATCGGGGATGTTGTAGACCCAGAGCTCAGGGGCTGGGCTATTACAGCTAAAAGCTGTGGATGTTGCTCTCAAACAAATCTGCTTGGTTTTTCAGATCATAATCAGTTTTGAGAAAGTCTTGCACACTGTCTCATCAAGCTTTTGACATGAATGTGGCCCTGTCTGTCCCTTGCCACCCCTTTCCACTCTGCAGACACCCTGTTAGCCACAGCCCAGAGCTCTGCTGAAGGGTTGTGCTGTGCTCACATCTCCTCACGTGCTACAGGAGAAAAAGCACTGCTGTAGCTCCTCTCTCTACAGAAACGTGAGCTGTCTGAGGTGCTTGATTAGTCCTGCAAGTCAAAAGCTAAAATAGCAGAGCAGTGATTGCACAGTATCTCCTGTGTGCCTTTTCTCCTGATTTATCATTGGATAGCCTGATGTTGTCCACTGCACCTCGAAAAAGGATCCTGGGCAGTTTGCAGCTCATCATGGTAAACTCTCAGAAATGACCTTGCAAGCTTTCTGGGTGAGGTAGGTGTTGCATATAAACATGAAAGGATGAGGGGCTCACCTTCATTATTCATTTTAGTATTTCACTTTTTACCACATCACTGGAAAAGTTATAAACACTATAGAAAAGCAGAGAGATTTCTTTTCCTCAAGGAGCAACTCTACTTCTTTAGCTGCCACAAGGAAACAGGATTTGGGGTTGAATATGTGCAAGTGATGGCGTCATTGCTTGGTTTACTCTTATGCTGTTGAATTTTTTTCTTTTTCCTGTGCTCGTGCTTATTGCCTTAACCTGGAGTGTTCTCCACAGGGTTCTTGTGGGAACTTGCCTCATTCTAAACATCATGTTTGGCAAAATTGGTTAGATTCCATACAGATTCCAAGATTTTTCCTGGCTAGAGTGTTTCATTTAGCCTTTACATGTAAAACTTAGACAAGAGTCTTGTAAAGGCTGCCGAGTGCATTTAAAGCTGGAATCAATATGAGGGTTTTAAGATGTACTCCAAGAGGGGCTGGGGATGTTTAGTCTGGAGCGAAAGAGGCTCAGGGGGGCCCTTATTGCTCTCTAAAAGTCCCCGAGAGGAGGGGGCAGCCAGGGGGGGTCGGGCTCTGCTCCCAGGGAACAGGGACAGGAGGAGAGGAAAGCGCCTCAAGTTGCACCAGGAGAGGTTCAGGTTGGATATTAGGAAAAGTTCTGTCAATGAAAGGGCGGTCAGGCCTTGGAAGGCTGCCCAGGGAGGTTTGGAATCCCCATCCCTGGGAGTGTTCCAAAGACACACGGATGTGGCACCTGGGCACAGGGGTCCGTGGTGGGTTTGGCACCATGACCTCGGAGGTCTTTTCCAACCTGACTGATTCTGTGATTCTCTGAAATGAATGATGTAACTGCACAGCTGCTGTCCTTTGCAGTGCTGCACTGTTCCTTACTCGTTAATTAGTGCCACTGCGCCCTTTGATTTGCTGAGCTGAATGCAGGGAAGGGCCGGGTAAGTGTCAGGGCATTTTTGGAAGTCTCTATTAATTATATGTATTAAAAACAGAGATGAAAGAGGACAGGTAGAGCCTGTTTGCCTGGGACATCTTGACATAGACCTATCAACAATAGCAGAAAAATGTCTTGTTAAGGGGTTTTGATGTTATTAATCTGTGAATGAGGTGGGCAGGAAACCGTCACTGGAAACTGGACCGTTTTTAATGAATACATGAGATGGCCGATATACTAAAATATACTTAATTCACACTCACATTTTAACGAGGTTTAACTAAAGGTGTAGAGCCCTGGTTTTTTTCAGTCTGTGTTGCTTCTGAGGAGCACTTGTCCCAGGCTGCAGTTCTGATAAGACTGAATAATTCAATATAAAATAGACATCTGGGCTGTGGAGAGTTTATTCCAACAAATTAAATGCTGCATGCTCTAATACTCAAAAAAAAAAAAAGGGAAAAAAGGCTGGAACTGTGCTTAAATAACAGTTACATTTTATTTTTCATTTTCCAATTGAGGAAAATCCCCAGAATTTCTGTGACCAATTTAAAATGCAATATGGCAAAATGTGTGCTCTCCGGTTCTGGCTGGCTGAGGGTAGTGTCACCTCTCACTGCTGAACTCACGTGTTCCCCCTTAGCTCTGTTTTTATAGTTTTGCTCCTTCATCCAACCACATCTGCAGAGCAGGGGAGCTTGGGGTGGTTTGTGGATGTTTCACTGTGCACCCCCAGATATCTTTATTATCCAGACACACTCATAGTGAATTATTTTTGCACATTCCCCCTCAGCTTATATTTCTATTTTATGAATGATTTATATTGCTCTCAGGATTTCACAATTTGAAGGTTTCCTCCTTTCTTTCCAAGCTGCAGCTTTTTGTCCTGGTTCTGGGGTGAGCTGCAGTGCTCTGGTTTTGAATCTGGCTGTAGAGTCTTTGAAATAATCTCCCACACTATGGGCAGACCTGAGCAGTGCTTGTGTTTCTGGCTGTGGATAATTTTGTGTTAATTGAGGGCCCAATTTGACATCTCTGTCACAGGAGCACCTCTCGTGAGGTCAGAGTGCCTTCTAGATAACAGTGGCCAAAAGGACTGGCATATGGACCTAAAAGAGGGAAAATGAGAGAATATATTGATCTGCTGGAAAACATGAGCAGAAGCAGAACTCAGTGTATCAAGATTAAAGCATGAAAGAAGTGGGAAAACTGCTGGGATTAGGTTGTTCCTTTTCCCTGAGCAGCAAGGCACTGCAGGTATCCAGTGTGCTTGAAGGCCCCAAATATCCAGAGATGGGCTTTTCATTTTCATTTCACCTTTTACCCATCATTTTCCATGCCCTTCCCTCAGGAGTTAAGTCTTGCTTGCCAGCAGTTAAGACTCAGTCACTAGCCCCAAAGAAAATTTATTTCTCAATAGCAGGCTATATAAAGGCCTTAATGGATTCAATGAGGCAGAAAGAAGGAGTAAAAGGACAGAAACAAAAAAATAAGAGAAAGATGTGTGGAAGGAAAATAAAAAAAAAAAAAAGAACTAGGGCCCATTGTAGGTGCCCAGGAAAAGGAACTGGGCAGCAACGATTGTATCTCCTGAAGTGTCTTTTGTTTTAGCCTGAAGTAACAGCAAAGAATGGCCCTTCATGGCCAGGCTTTAACACTCTGCCCAAGCCTGATCTCTGTATTCAAAGGGAGAAAGTAGAACATTCATGAGATGCATGCAGAGTTCCTGCTCTCCGCCTCCTCTGTGTGAGGTTTCAAAACTATTTTTTCCACTCTCCTGTGCTCTGAGCGTTTAAGAACACCTCGGGTTTGTTAAAAAAAGATTTTTGTGCTTCTCGGTGGTTTTCCCAACCTTCTGTTTGGCAGCTGGGGAAAGTATCAAATAGTAAACTTCAATCAAAATCGTGTCTTCATGACTTTAGTCCTTCCCAACTGCACCTTAGCAGGGGAAATCCGCTTTTATGTGAATATTTGGAGTGGATCTAAGCCCAGGTTCCCAGCTGAGGGGAGTGAACAGTGTGTTTCAGGCACTGAAGGACAGCTCAGGGCACGTGTGCATGTGAGAGGTTTTGGGCAGAGAAATCACCTGGTCTGTCAACCCTGTGTGTGCAAAAAGGAAGGGTTGGAGGGGAGCAGAGGGTGGAAGGCCAGCTGTGATATTTGCAGTGAAATTTGCTGCAAAACTAAGGGAAAGCCAAAAGGCACAGATCAACACAAGGCATCTCTGGAGCAGAAACTGATTGGCTCAAGGTGACACATAAAGGGTTGTTTTTTCCACTGAGGTTACCAGGAGCTTTTAGCCCATTATCAAAAGTACACTGACCCAATAAAGGGACTTTGGAAATGTGATAGGTCCAGTCATTTATTCCTATATGATCTCTTCGTGTTTCATTTCTCCTTTCACACAGCCTGCCCTTCCTGACCAGTTCTCTCACCCCCCACCCTGTGATCAGTGAGCAGTGCCCTGCAGCAGAAAGTCCAACGGGAGCCAAAACATAAACTGTTTGTTATCACTGTTGATGCATGTGTCAGGGCTAAAATATTACTGCTTCAGGTGCATGACACTGCTTCTGGCTGGGATTTATAACTTGAGGTTTTAAAAGCTGTGTGGTTGCCATGTCCTGGTCTCTGTGTGTGCACAGAAATTGCTGTGGATGTTGCTTTTGGTTTCTGTATTTGGAATATTGCTTGCACCTTTTCTTCTGCACAAGAATGCAGGGTATCTCCTTGGTCCCTCAATTTGGGTACAGAAACTTGCATAGCTCTGGCTCTCTTAATGCTGTTCCAGTTTCCTATTTCTTCACCTGCAGTAGGATAGTTATAACCCCCTATCTCACACAGCTATTTTGTCCTCAGCTAATCTATACAGCTTCAAGATTGGCTCATTACTTGCTCTCTGCAGGCAGTTTTAGGTATCATTCCCCACAGCACCAGGTTATATTAAATCAAATTCCTGCCAGGGGTAAGGCAGTCTCTGCTTTCTGCAGCCAGCACAGGCCAGATTTTTGGCTTTATCTACAACGTGACGATGTCTTTGTAGTATCAGTTTTGTTTACAAGGCTGCTCTCGTGAGATTTACAAACTTTGATTCTGTATCCCATCCCTGTGTCAGCTCACGTGGATCGAATCCAAACTCCCTCCCAAGAATGGCAAAGCTTAATGAAATAAATGGCCACACGAGCAACAAAGGCAGCTCCAGGCAGCTGCTGGTGCAGTGCTGGTAACTAAAACACACCCCCAGGAGTGAGCTGGCTGCCATGCACCTGCTCTTCACTTCTGCTGCTGGGCCACTGAAACACTTGTGTGGTTCAAAAAAGGAGAAGGAGCTCAAAACACCCTGTGGAAGCTTGATTGTGTCATAGAAAGAGGACACTTTCCATGTCTGTAAGACAATTAGTAGATAGTTGTGTTGTAGGAAGTGTAAGGCACTGCTCTTAGTTAACTGTAATAAAAAAATTGAGCCTTCCCTGTGGTTATAAGATATATTTATTTCTATGTGAGATATAACTCTGGTGGTTGAGGTCAGTGAGGATTTTTGTGGTTTGGCGTGGATGTCACTTGTTCCTGGAGTTTCTGAGGCTGGAATCTCAGTGTAGCAGGTGTGGGATGAGCACAGGGAGAGGCCTCTGCTCCCCAGGGAGAATGCCTTCACATCCACACAGCAGCCACTCAGGGGTCTCTGCTGAGCTGAGGGGATGAAGGGAGAGCAGAGGGATCAAAGCATTTCCCTGAGAGAGAAAAATAAATCTGTGGCACTAACACACTCTTAAGTCACACTGTCACCAGCCCAAGGTTTTTATCGTGTGATCCCTCTCATTTTTTCTATGCATCACATCACCTTTTTTCTCAGGCTGAAAATCTGCTCAAAACCACAAATAAATTGCAGCAGTGTCAGGTTGGTGTCCCACAAGTCAGCCTGGAGGTGATTTAGCAGCTACATTTAGAGGCTGCTTAGTGAGGAAGGCACAGTGCAATAAACCCTTAAGGTGTGACTAATTGCATTATGAGAGATGGAGTAGCCATGGGGAAAGGAAATGTGGGGAATTAGGGTTGGGATGATAAGGATGCTTGCTAGGTTAGGTGGTAAGGCTATTTATTAGACTTTTGTTATTATACTTAATGCACAAGTAGTATTGCAAATGCTTCCTGGTGAATCCATCTCAGCTGTCACCATGGTGATAAGAGCTCCTCAGTGATGGTAGGAATTGGGCTGTCATCCTGTGGGCACACAAACACACAGCTTTTCCTTATAAATGATGAGTTCTTTATTATCCTACGAAAGTCCTGAACTTCCCAATAGAGCCATGGAATGGCTTTGGCTGGAAGGGATAAGACAGTTCATAGAATCATGGAGTGTTCTGAGTTGGGAGGGACCCACAGGGATCCTCCAGTACAGCTCCTGGCCCTGCACAGACCCCCCAGCAATCCCACCCTGTGCATCCCTGGGAGCGTTGTCCAAAGGCTCCTGGAGCCCTGGCAGCCTTGGGGCTGTGCCCATTCCCTGGGGAGCCTGGTCAGTGCCCAGCACCCTCTGGGGGAGGAACCTTACCCTGATATCCAGCCTGACCCTCCCTGGCACAGCTCCAGCCCATCCCTGGGTCCTGCCCCTGTCAGAGGGAGCAGAGGTCGGAGCTGCCCCTCGGGAGGAGCTCAGCCCCTGCTGAGGTCTGACCTGTCTCCTCTCCTCCAGTTTCATGACAACAAAAATTACCAAAGGAAAGCAGAGGTGTGGGTGTGCTGGAGGGAGATCTTTGCCACTTTACAAACCACTTGTTTTTCCCCAGTGTTTACTGCACAAGATGAAATAATGCTATGGTACTCTCAGAAAACTGCAAAAGTGACTGATAAATTCAGAGCTGGCCACTAACAACCTGCTGGAGTGCTTGGAGGATTTGATAGAATACTTTTCAAAGAAAGTCTCACAAGTGACTAGTTTTGGTGCAAAGCCTTGGGGAAATTCCTTATTCCCACTGTATTAATATTTTATATTTTTAATATTTGCACTCAAAATATTATGCATTTATTTGGTGACTTCTCAAATGCTGGCTATAGTGCCTAATTTTCTCCTTACCTCCTTCCCAGTCACGGCCTGCACGGAGATAGCAGACTTAGGCTGATGGACTGATCTTTTCTGGCTGATACCTTTTACCTTTTGTGGCCACCTGAAGGAGGATTTGTAGCTGGGACACCTCCCCTATAATCTGTGGGGTCATAGCCTTGTATCCACTCCCCAGACCTCGAGCAGCAGTGGTGCCTTTTTCCCCTCAGTGCTGGTGTTCATTTGGGAGTTTTTGTGGTGTTGTTTTTGTTTGTTTGAGAGGTCTTTTTTTTTAAAGACAAGTGAGGAAAATCAAGCAGAACAAAAAAGAACTAAGCTGGTGATGATAAGGAATGTTCTGGTAAATCCCTTTTTCACTGGAAAATGTTAATTCACTGAAACTGATCATTTAAGAGCAGCTGGTAATTACATCAGGACAACACTTACCTGGGAAACCCAATTTCAGGTTCTCCAGGAAGAGCCAGAGGGCAGACAAACCCTTCCTGTCCCCTGCATCAGAAGAATGAGTTGGCCAAAAATTCTGGGTTCATTCCAATGCATGTGTAAGATCTTACACATTTTGGAGTGTCAGGAAAAATCACCTCCTGCCCTGTTGTGACCCTCACATCTCTATCTGCTTTACAGATTAAATATTTTTAGGATGTGTCAGGACCTACTGAGTGGTGCCTGCAGTGAGAGCTGGCAGGCCTGTCTAGGATACCAAAAATTTCCAATTCATGTAGTGCCTTTTTAGTCCCCCAAGTCAGTTACACAACTGGAACTTCAGGGGCTGCTGTGAGATAATTCTGCCCCACTGGAAATTATTTTCATAGCAATAGGATTGTCCTATATGAGGAATAGTCATCCCTTCTTAAACTTTTTTTTTTTTTAATAGCAAAATGCAGGCTTCTGTATAATTCATACCAGTATCTGGCTTGTGGTGTATGAAGGCAAAGAGATGGCATTGAGAGGTCTGAAAATCCTGGAAGGTTCTGGAAAGGAACAGCTTTGTTTCATAAAAGCTGGAACATTTTAAAGACCTTTTCAAAATTGGAAAAAAAAAAACCCTCAGTTGATTAATTAGTCCTAATTTATATTTAAAATTCTTCCTGATTGATTTTTGAAGTTGACTTTTACTTGATTAAATAGCAGTCTTTAATTTTGAGATATTTGTGGCTCTGCGAATTCCCTGCTTGATGGGAGCTCTCCATAAACACTTTGCTTGCAGTAATGAGCTCAGCCAAGAAGCTGAAGTTGCTTCTTCCCCATCAGTTCCCTTCTCCCTGCCCACAGCCAGAGGGCAGCTCTTCCTCTTTGTGCACTTGAATGTTGAACAAGAAAAATAACATTATAATTACAGGATGCCATTATTTCACTTGTTGGCCCATTTACGGTGGAGATAAAATCATGAACTTCAATCTGGGTAAAAAAATCCACCAAACCCAAAACACCCACCCCTCTTAAACCAAAAACCAAACCCCAGCATGCACCCTGCAGGTATTAGGGACGATAACACTGTGATTTAAGGGTCCAATTACTGCTTTTTTATTCACACTGGGAGAGCTGTGTCTGCTTGCCAAATTGTAGTGCTCGTTTTGCTCAAGGTTTTCTGCAACTTTCTGCATCTCAAAATTCCACTACAGACCTTCCCCTGCTTCACAGAGTTATTTTGGGCCCACTGTGTTTACAACTGTTGGAACTTTTGCATTAGCAGCGTGTTAGCAGCATATTAACAACGTGATGTGATGAACAAATGGAGAGCACATTCTTAGGCATGTTGGTGTTGAGAGTTGTTGCAGCCTTCACTCTTTTCAACCACATAACTCCTCTGAGGACACTCAGGTTGGTGGTGAGGGTAGGATTAATGTTGGGTGTGAACAATATAATTTTTGAGACTGAGGAAGCACTGGGAGGAGGCAAAGAGCTCCTGAGATTTCTCTGAGTTGTATTTACTACAGAGATTTATCTATGAAATAGAGAAATGCTTCCCTTTTTGGCATTTGATGACAGCAAAAAATGTAATAACATTCATGAAACAGCATTTCCAACAGTCCCTCAGTTTCTAGTTCAGGCTGTGTCCCTGTCCAGTGTGGATTCACTTGTGAACCTTTAAAAACACTTCAGAGCAGAGTCCCCCAAAACTACTACACTGTGTAAATTTGACTCTGAACTTGACCTATTCAAGCTGTAATCAATTCTTGAAATATAAGGGATTGTGACTTAAAGATATTCTTCCAGGATCCAACCCATTATTATGATCACTCCCTGCTTTTTAGAAGCTGTTGGCACATTATTGGTCACTGATTAGGTCACTACTAAGCTGTGGAAGTATCAAGAAAAAAGCAGTTATCTGCCTTTGTCATTATTTAGTGCTTAAATGCAGGTGCTCACAGAATTGATTGCAATAATGTGATAAAATTAACTGTTTCTACATTTAATATGTGCACTTTTGTGTGTTCTGGTCCTCATGATGGGGCTTTTGGGGTATGTCTGCATGGAGGGGAAATTCTCTTTTTGGTAGTCTAACAAATTAATGTTTTGGGGCAGGATATGTAACTTAGAGAATTTTAACCCAAATAAATGGAAATTTATCTTTGTATTTGCTCTAGACAGTACTTTTTTTTTTTCTTTAAATTAATTGGAAGCTTGTAGACCTCATCAAAAGAACCAACAAGCTCAAAAAGCAATTTTAGCAAAAAGAAGACAAATCTTGATTTAAATGGTCCTGGGCAATCTGGAAAGAAACCCAGCTGCCAGAATCAGCTGGGAAGTAATTTCAAGTAATGCATATCTAGAAAACTTGGTGCTGCTGGAGGAATATATATGGAGAGAAGCAGCTCATCATCTGAGTGGATTGTTCCCTCAATTCAGCTGGGAGAATGAGCTGCTGCAGTGCCTTTAGTTTTGTTCCTTGTTTTCCAATTTTAGCTGTATTCCTGGGTTTCTAATAGAGCCCTTTGGACTCAGCCCTCCACCATATTTTCCCTCCCTTCCTTTTGGTACCTTTGACTCCAGGTAGGCAGTGTTTTGAAGACAAGAGTATCGGAAATGGAATTTGGGAAGTGCTGGAAAGTGTATAAAGTCTGACCCAATGTAAAGAATAATTCTTGCTGCAAAAAAACAACAAAAAAAGGAAAACAATTTTTTTCACCTATTTTTAAAGTGTGGTAAAAGCTTCTAAATAACTACTTTGGCTTGTTAAAGCATTTTTCATTCAAGAGAGATTTCTCTTCCACACATTCAGTAAAAAGAACGCCAAAACAAAATTAAATAGAATGTTTTAAGGTTTTTTAAATTGACTCAATGAATTTTGGAGTGAAGTTTTCATTTCGTTGTGAAGGAAGCTGTTTGAGTGTGACTCAGACGTTCATTTATTTATTCATTGCCTTCACCACTGTGTGGAAAAACACTGGGACTCTCACAGCTCTGCCAGGTAGAGATTTTTCCGTGTCCCAGCCAATGGCCTCAGTGTGATGTGGTGTTGGACGTGTTTATTCCTTTCTGCAGTTATTATTTCATGTGGAATCTTTTGCTTCCTGTGATCACTGTGCATCTCACAAGGTTCCTGCATCCCTTCACCAAGTGTCCTCTCCTGGCCCCTGTTTTCTGGCTCATCTCGTTGAATTTTCATTCCCAAGGAATTTTGCCTCTTTGGTACTTATTTCTCGCTTCTCAAATCTCATTAAGTGTCCTTAGCTGTTGGGTTTTGAATTTATTTCTGCTCTGAGTGAAGCTGTCTGCACTCACACATGATTCAGTAGTAATTTAGAAGAAATTCTGCAGTTTATGGGCAATCTGGTTAAGGATGGTTTACTAGATTAATTCTGGAGCAAGATTCCCTCTGTGCATAAACAAAGATGACAAACAGAAGATGATGCTGAATGAATCTATAAAACACACAGAGAAAACAGAAAAATCAGCCATTTTGGTGATTCTAATCCCCTTCCCTCATCCCAATTATACAAATCCATTAACCTGGTATTCTGTTGGGTTTTTGCTTTATTTTCTTTTTCTGCATATGAAATTTTAGCTTTAAAATGTAGATAGATCTAGAATATTTTCCCCCTTTTGACATGCTTTTTAAAAACCTTGTGAATCAGCTGTCATTCCTTTATACTGTTTTATACATTTTTCTTGTAAATCCAATTAATGTGGGAAATATCTCTTTTCAGTTGTCATTTGTAGCTCCATAGATGGTGTAGAGGCAGATGAGCACAAGCCTTTTTTTCCAAGCAATGCGGGATGGAACATTTCACAGTACCCCATGGCAGCTGAAAAAGAACATCTTTTCTAGTGTTCTCATCTGCTGCTAACATCTAGGAAGTCAGGATTTGCGAAAATGTCCAATGTTAGTGAAGCCAAGTCTGGGTTGACTTTGGCAGGCAGGACAATTTAAAAAAAATTTGCTGGAAACTGTGCCCAGGTTGGAGGTTCCTGGGTGTGTCTGCACAGACAGAGCTGCCAGACGGTGGTACAAAAATTATATTTCTATAATTGTGCCAATGTGCCCTCCTGCATGAACACTGCAAAGCAGGATAAAAATTACTCTTTTCCCTCTCATATCACTCGATGAAATTTTGGTTCCCAAGCTGCTTCTCCACACAGGAATGTAGTGCAGTGTGGGAATAGTTGGTGGTTTCACTCTAGGTCACAGTGGTCAAAAAAATAAACAGGTTAAATGACACCAGGCTGAAAACACTCTGCGAAAAATAAGGGTGAGCAAGGCGTGGGGTCAGGTCTGATTTTGCATAACTGCTTTAATGCTGAGCTCAGGCCAATCTCTGGCAACTCCTGCATTGATAGTACTCATATTTACAGCCCAGTGGAGCAACAGAGGATTTTAGGGGACAGGGTTTAGCAAGCCAGTCATTTTCTGAAGCATCATGAGAAATTTTACTCTGTTTATAAAACACAGTTGGTTCATGACTGTGCAAACAAGCTTGAACATTGCAACTTGCAGGAGAGAATTCCATCAACTTCCCAGCCTCAAAGTTCTATTTTGTTCAGGAATTTAATTCTTCTGTGTTCTTAGCAAGAGCCAAGTAAAGGAGGAAGGTTCACTACTTCACACTGCTGTGAGGAGGGGTGTGAAGCTCAGGCTGGTGTGTTCTGCGGGAGCTTCAGCCAGAGAAATCTGGTTTGGGACTTGGAGATTTCCATGGGTTTGTGGCTCAGTTCGTTGCGTGCAAAGCTTCCTCCTCATCCTCAACAGGGTTATCCTGTATTTCTCCATATTCTGAGAGGCCAGGTCACCCTCACTCTGCAGCATGAGCTGGCTGGAGTGTCCAGCAAAGCACCTTTCCATTTAGGACAAGAAGCTCAACAGTCCCAGCAGCCAAACTTGAACACAGGCACGTATTTGTGCTTTTAAGACACTTAGGTATGAAAAGATGAAACTGGAATATACTTCAATTCTCAAGTGATGCCACCCTCATGAAATCATTGCTTTGATACCTAGGTATCTAAATAATTAACCTTGACTGAGACAGACATCTTAAGTCTCTTTAAGGTTTTGGGATTGAAGTTTCCAGTAGTTGGTACTCAACTTACTTCCTATTCTTAAGGCTCGTGGTGGTCAGTGAAATATCTATTCTAATATCCGTGGTTTTAATGTCCTTCCAGTTAAGCACCCAAGTATAGTTAAAAGTTGTTTGGTGCATTTCCACCTACTTGTATATCTAAATATCTGCGTAAATTTGTCTTCCAGATGCATTGTAAGAGGAGAACTTGGTGCAAAACCTCGCATGCCAGAAATTTTTATTTTGTTTCCAACTGCTTAAACATTGGCATTACTCTGACAAGGGTTTAAAAAAAGCATTTTGAGCATTGGGATGCAAATTAACATACCAAGCAATTAAAGTCAATTAAAACAGGATGCAGTGTAATTAGAAACAGTTGTGTTCACATTGATATTCAGAGAGGTTCGATGTGTTGAAAGAAAAGAAAACAATTCAGGAAACTTTTAATGCTGACAGATGTGACGGTGATGCTAATAATGGCAGTGATTTTTAAATTCCCCATCCTGCCTCACCTCGGGAGCTCTTGGGAAGGGGGAGAGGTTGAGAACTGATGTCTCTCTCTGAACACAGTGCCCTTACCTGTTGCAGCCGGAGCTTTGCAGACTCCTTGATGTGAGAACACAACACAGATTAACCATCAGCAGTGTCAGTGGGCTCGGGGAGGGGGGTCTGTCCCACACGTGCTTCCCTGGTGTCCCTTTCACTGTTGTTCTGGGTATCTGCATTGGTGGTCATTGCCAGGAATACTGAGCCACTGGTGCTCTGTTTACATCCCCCTTCTGCACGGCAACCAGGCAGGAGGGACAGCCCTCGTTGCTCTAAAACCGAAGCGGAACTGCCCTGATGGCAAAAAATTCAGTCAGAGGTTGTGGCTCTGGTACTTGCTGCTGTGGGGTTACAAAGTGCCTCTGCCTGACCTCTCCTGGGTACAGAGATGGATGGTTTAACGGGTTTGGCTCTGCCTTGACGGAGCTGGGTGAGGAAATCCACCCAACAGAACGTGGGAAGAGATCTGCCCCTGCCAGATTGCAGTGTTTGCTCAGGTAAAACATTCCAAGGCACCGGTGGGAGGTGCAGGACAGCAGTGGATGTGCTGCACAGCAGTGCAGAGAACGAAGGAAATGCCATTACAGGTATTCAGGTGCAAGACCTTCGGTGTCACCACGTGCATTTGTCTGCTGACTGCCCTCTATTAAATGCAACTATGTTTTAAAACAAGTAGGAAAAACTAGCTGGCAAAGAACTAAAAACAAACACCAAAACCATTAGCTGGCTACTCCTCCATCCTTTCCACCTCATTTCTCAGAGCAGGACCATGTCCATCCTGTGTGTTTCTTTTTTACATCTCATTATCTGCTGATCCTTTTTTATTTGAAACTGAAATGTGAAGAGACATTTGAACTCAGTCAGTCATATCAGTTTGCATTTCCATTAATAGTCAATAAAGATAAACACTGGGATAAAACTCTCCATTTTGCATTGTATTGACCTATGAATTCATCAATTCAGGCATTTGAGACCTATGCGAATATAATGGTGGTCTCCATTTCCTGGGAAAATCAAGTTCCTCCATTTTTGAGTGGACCTGATGAGGCACACGAGATCATTTAATGTTTGGGGTTAAATACTTAGTCTGAAAATCAAATTTCAGTCCATTTCAGAATCCTTTGATAGGTCCATTCTCTGATGTATCCCTTCCATTTATAAAAGCAAGACGGGGATATGGAACTTTCGAATTTAAAACACATTTTTTTGAGGGCTGTACAGGTTGTATTTTTCACCAAATGATTTTTTTTCCTTTCTTGCAGCTTAACTACTTTTGACTTGTGCAAGGCAGATGTAAAAGAGTAACATCTCGTGTTAGGATGGGTACACCTACTCTGCACAGGTGGAAGTGGCTACAGGGAATTATAGAGGGTTAAGTTTCAGGTGGTTATCACGTAAATAAAATATTTATAGTGACATGGAATTTATCATTGAACACATCTCTGAGTTTGGATAACCAGATAATGCTCTCAGGTTGGGGATTGTAAAATGAGATGAATTCTGCTCCATTTTTCCAGTGGAAAACATGACTTCTTTCAGATTTCCAGTTGCTCCCCACACAGACAACAAACTCATTCCTGAAAAGAAAATGTGGCCATATATGTGCAAACAGAAATTGCTGGGATTGGGCACCTCAGAAATTTTGCCTGAAGGTGCTTTGGGATGATAAGGGCTCTCTGTCAAATCCCAAGGAGATATACATGGAATTAATTTATCCTTTGGGCTTGATGAAATGTTTATTCTCCCTCACAGACATGCAGGCAAAGCAGTTATATGAGATATCAGTTTAGTAATTACAGGTGACTGAGAATCCATTGCATACCTTGTTATAATACTTATAATTAATTACTCGTTATCAGGAGTCATCCCCTGTACCTGTGTTTGCAACAGCACAGGGTGCAGTTACAGGTACACAATGGCAGTGTCTGGTCATCTGTCACAAAGGGAAAGGAAATAATACACCTAAAGAGAGCTTCCCACTCTATAAAAAGTGCTGATCTTTCCTACAAAACCTGAAGACTTTGGAAGGGAATATGCTTGGAGAGAAAAAGTCACCTGCACAAAAGCATGAAAAGCACTTTTCCTCCAATGGATGTGAAAACAAGGTGTTTTTGCTGCAGTTGGAAGAAAATCCTTTGCTAATGCTTGCTGTTCCTCCCAGGTTGTGTATGTGACAGCCACGTTCCCCTACATCATGCTGATGATCCTCCTGATTCGGGGAGTGACGTTGCCAGGCGCCTCCGAGGGGATAAAATTCTACCTGTATCCCGACATTTCCCGGCTCTCTGACCCACAGGTAGGATCGTGGTCCGGGTATTTTGTCTCTGACTGGGAAAAACTGCTTAATTTTGAAGTTTGAATACAGGGGATTGATTGCTGGAGAGTTCCTTGTTGGAGATTTGGAACGGTGGATAGGGCTTTAAAGCCACCACTGCTTCTGTGTGTTGGAACTTGTTATTTTTTAGTTGAAAAATACCTTCCTTGATAAATGAGAATTTTCAGAACCAGTTGCAGTTGGTGCTTCTGCCACTGAGGGACAGGAGCGTTGCCACCAGTTCAATGGGAGCAAATTTAACTGGGATTTAGCCACTTTTTTGGTTCTTTGCTCATTCCAGATCTGAATCTCAATCAGAATGAATAGAGAAATTATTCATTCAGATGATTTCTCTCTTTAAAGCAGAAGTCTCTATATACAACTGAGGAGAAATTGAGTGCTCAGACCAGGGTGTCTGCCTGTTTTGTTGTTTCCAAGTAGAGTTGAACATGAAAATAATGGATTAAGTTGTTTGGGTTTTTTTCCAGTGACAGATGAGTACATTAAAACAGTTACGGTATATCATTTATGTGATATTGAAGAGGGAAAATGACACAACCTCTATAGAATCTGACAGGTTGCAGACAGCATTTTGCTTATCGGGTTTGGCACTGTAAAAGACATTACTCTGTGTTACTCCTAAGGCTATTACAATATTAAATGGATCCTGAGAAGGAGCCTAGAAAGGAATTTGGGAATATTTGTCAAAATGAATTTTTTTTAAGCTGCTTACTGAAAGTGAGTCAGCATAATTTTAAAAAATCTCTACTTACAGAAAACATGGATTTTGTTGCAAAAGACAATAGAGGGGATCCTTCAGGTAATTTCCTTGAGGCATCTGAAATGGCTGGCTTGTGTAATGTTTGCTTTAAACAAGTAGTATTTCTACAGAAAAAATGAAAACCGTCTAGAAAGAGAAAGATTCATTTAAAATATTGACAATTTTAGATGAAAATTTAATCACGTTGCCTCTTTTGGAGTCGACAATGTTTCTGTTGTTCCGTGTCACGTAGATGGGAAGTGAAAGATGTGGAAGTGGTGTCAGTGCTGGCTGTGGCATTCCAGTGGCCGTCTTGCGTAGAGGTCACCTGAGAAATTAGCCCTGGAACAGAGGAAAAGCCAGGATTCTCTGGCACACTCCCAGTTATTTGTTTGCATAGGCTCAGACTGCAGTGAGTCCAGCAATCCGGCCTAGTTCCAGCTGAACCCCAGGTGTCCAAACTCATTCCAGCCGGGACAAGGAACTGTCTGTGGTGTGCTTGTCCGAGCCCACGGGTGGCACGGGTTTGCTTTGCCCAGGTTCAGCTGATGTTTCACCCCGGGGTGTGGGTCTGGCAGCTGCAGGTGCCCCCTGCCTTCACCAGCAGAGCTCGGGGTGCCCTGACCGTGTGCCACTCCGTGGTCTTTGCTCCACCTGCGGCCTCGCGTGGAGTCATGGAATGGTTTGGGTTGGAAAGGACCCTAGATCACCCAGTGCCCCCCCTGCCCTGGGCAGGGACACTTCCTCTGTCCCAGGGTGCTCCGAGCCCCGTCCGACCTGGCCTGGGACACTTCCAGGGATGGGGCAGCCACAGCTTCTCTCGGAACCTATGCCAGGGCCTCCCCACCCTCACAGGGAAGAACTCCTTCCTAAAATCTACTCTAAACCTGCTCTCTTTCCATCTAAAGCCATTCCCCCTTGTCCTGTCACTCTTGTAAACAGTCTCTCTCCGTCTTGCCCGTAGGCTCCCATCTGGAGCACCCTTCTGGTTCTGGAAGGCCACAATGAGGTCACCCCAAAGCTCTTTCCCAGGCTGAACAATCCCAATTCCCTCAGCCTTTCCTCGTAGGAGAAATGAACTCCTTGTATGAACAGGGGTCAGTCCTGCTGCTTAAGCGCTGGTTCCTTGCCTTGTCCAGCAGTGTGGGAGAGGCAGTTAACAGGATTTTGCCCTGCCTGTGGATTTTTCACGTGCCACTGACACCCTTGCTCGTGTTTGTCATTGAGGGAGGCCATGCCAGCTTAAGGGACATTATTGTCAGCTACAAGGAGGGTTTACATGCCTATTTACTGTCCTGTTGCCACTTGTAAAGAAATACATCGTTGCCATGACGATTTGCAAAGCCCACAGCATTAGTGGGAGCAGGCTGGGAAGCACAAAGCCCTGGAGACACGTGTGGTGTGTCTGTTTGTCCCACACGTATGAGGCTGGAATGCCTTTTGGGAATGCTCAGTGGATGCTTAAACCAGCCAGCTTCCTCCTCCTGTTCAGTGAGGCTTTAAGTCACAGCTTGTGCTACTTCAGTTGTATTTTAAACACCTTTTTGCAGGAAAGCAGCTGAAGTCAAGTGTGCCGTAACACAGATGGTGAACACCAGCACAGGTGATTGAACTGGAGTATGAGTAATGAACTGTGTTTAGAGAATTAATTTTGTGTTGAAAAATGCTATTCCATCATGTTGTTGAGAGTAATTAAAATTTAAGGAAAGGTTTCAGAGTAATGGGTGGAATCTCTAGTCACTTTTCAAGAAATAGAGGAAGTTTAGCTCCTCAGACTTAAAATCAGAATTTGGCACAACTAGTTTTATTTTAAAAATAGCCTTTGGTTCAGCTTTATTGCAACTTTTAATGGTAACAAGATGGATATAGAGACATTTTCCATTTTATGGAAATGTGGAATTTAATGTTCAAACCCACAAACATTTCCATAACCCCCCCCCCATTCCATCAGCCTCTTGTCAACTGCTTCTAGAGCTTTTTTCCAGGAAGCACAACTGAAACAACCTGGAGATTTGTGCTTGCAGTTTCCATCTTCGCTCTTGTTTCTTTGGATTTACTCCCCAGTATCAAATGTGTATTAGCAGAGGTGCTTTGCTCTCTACTTGAGGCCTGTTTCAGTAACATTTCAGGGAGGGTACCAGGTCTGTATTAGGAGAGAGGAATTTGAACTCCAGAGCCAGCTATGTTTACTGTGGATTAAACAAATTAAGTTTCTCTTCGAGGCTCACTTGAGTTTGAAGTTCTTGAATCTTTTGTCTTTGTGTAATTTGCATTCCATGGTTGGTTATGGCTCTGTAAGCAGCTATTCATCTGTCTTTTCAGCCCCTCTCAGCTTTCAAGTGCTGTGCTCTCCATTTCATTTTTATATTCTATCTTTTCAGCAGACCAAATCCTCTCGGTCTGAAAATGCCATCTTTTGTTTTGGGTATCTGTAGGGCTCATTCCAATCACTTTTTGTTGCAGCAGTGGAAGCTGTAATAGTCTGGAGCTACATTTAAGCCTCAGAAGTCTTTTGCTTCATCAACAGAAAGGTCTTGATAGCCTTCATGCTCAAATTGGCTTGAAATATATCCCTCTACCCTAATCTGGAAGATACAGGTGCTGTTTATAGCTGAAATATGGGATATTTCCCGAGTTATAACTCCCACAAAAGAAGTGCTTTACCAAGTTAATAGGATTGTTATGGTTTTTGTGTGCGAGTTTGGCTCAGAATATGGTTCTGCTTGTCCCTCAACAGATTTAAGTCACTGTAGATGTAATTGTGCTGTTGTGTGGTGCTTACTGGGCCTTTCCGGAGAAAACATTTGGTTCTTTGTAACAGGATTTTACAAACATTTGTGCATGGAAGAGGTTAAATGGGTTAGGGACTAGCAGATGTACCAGTTTGATGGATCAGGAAGTAACCTTATGGACAATGATATGGAAAAACACACACATCAATTTAAACCCTGCTCTAGCAGTAGGTTCTTTAAAAGGGGAGGAAAACAAGAATAAAGCTTTCTTGCTTGTTGTGTGTTTGTATGCTAAAAACTGGCCAAGTTCCTGTTTTTTTTAAATTATAAAAATATGTATTTTTTTAATGAACATATTGACAAGAGCATCTGTGTGGATGAGCATGTCAACAGAGACAGAATTCCTCTGAACAGCTGCTGCTTACCAAAATCTTGGGCAAATGTCCATTTCTATGTGGAAAGAATGCAGATTGTGCTTTACCTCTGGTACATTCTCATGTGAATGTTAAGCAAGAGGAATGGTGCCAAATTACACGTCAGGGACAGGGAAATCGGGGCCATCACAAGTAGAATTGATTTTAGATTTCTCTGATCTTTTATTTGCAATGGGAGGACATTAAAATTGCAATAAAATTTCTGCTGGCACACCCACTGCTGGCAGCTGAGCCATGAGTTCCCTTTTAGGCAGCTGGGGTGTGCAGATGACAGCACAGGGCTTTCCTGCAGTGGGTGCTCCACCCAATTGGGAAATGCCTTCCAGAAGGACTTTTCCCATACATTTCCTTGGCACTGAAATTTGGCTGACTGGCTTGAAGCCCACTGGATCTTCCTTCTGGCCTGTGTTGGAAATGAGTACCAAAACAGGAGCAATGAGCATCAACTTAGCCTGAAAATCCACTTACACTGGACAGCTTTTACACTACAAAGATGAGTCTCTTCCTTGCACTGTCCTCTGGATCAAATTATGCTTTTTCCTGCATTTTCCTGTGTGGCATTTGGGCTGTTTTCATGTGTGGTTGTAGAGAAAAAGAACATTTTACTGTATCTATTTTAGAGAAAACACTTTTTTTTGGGTAGAAAATCACTCTGACATAAATACACATAATTTTTTTCCCTGAAAATTGTAATTTTTCATTACATATTCCTTAGTTTTTGTATTAGCAAGAGTTTATTGTGCTAATTATTCCCTCCTTAACATGTTCTTAGTCTGCTTCAGCATATACATAACATTATACTTTTAAAAAGATACTACTCCCTAAAACTGTAAATAATTGCTTTCCAATTAGTCTAATTAAAATTCACACACATGTGAGAGACATTTGGGAATACTGGATAGGTGTAGAGGTGATATTTCCTTATACCCTGCTCTGAAAATCCAAACTGCAAAAGCATTTGGGAATTTATCTTCCCTTAACTTTTTATTTCCAATGTTTAGGAACACCGAGTTGCTTCAGTGAGAAGAAATAATGCAGATTGATTCAGTTTTAGGATTTGCAGCCTTGGAATCCACAATCCTATCGCCACCTCGAGGCCAGTGAAGCCTTTTGCCAAGGCAGAGGAAAATCCTTCTCTCCTGCCTTTGGAAGTGGAGCAAACTGCTGCATTCAACACAAGTGTAAAAGACTCTGCTTTCTTTAAAAAAAAAAAAAAAAAGTAGAGGAAATCGTGGTTTCATTTTTGGGTGGTTTCATGCTCAGGAAATCAAGGTTGCTGTGTACTGGATTTTAGACCTCTAGTGCATCTAGGTGTGCTGTTCCTTACATTAGAAACCTAGGAATTTTCAGATGTTGGCAACGAAATGGTATCTCATTTCTGGAGAATTTTTGGGTGCTTTTAGGGGTTTTTTTTATGTTTTAAAAATTAATGATCTTAGAAGCCTTTTTCAACCTTAATAGTTCTATGATTCCCTACGTCAGAAAGTTGCAGTGTAATGAAAACCTGCTTCATAGGGTACATTCAGTGCTGGATAGGGAGTTCTTCAGCACAGTACTTGGAAAAGTGGTTCAGAGACAGGTGAAACATCCTCAATCTTAGCAGCCTTTTAATACCACTGAGTCTAGTAAAACCTTCAGTGATTTACTGCATTTTTGAGTTTATAAGAGTTTGGGCAGCCATTAAAACAAAAGAATAATAACTGGGAAAAAGTAGTAGTAAGGAGAGGAGGAAGATGTGCAGTTCCTATCACATTTGTGCGGTTTTGTTAACAGTTATGGAATCTGCTCTTCTTTTTCCTATCATTTTCTGTCTTCCCATTTTCTGTATTGTTTGCTTCATCAGGTATTCTCTGTCAGAACCAGGCGTGAGTTGCAGTCAGTTAAAACGAGAGTGAAAGTCAGAGATCCATACAAAGGCTGAAAGCATGAAAATCCTCAGCTGAGTTTATTATCTGTATAACTACAACTTTACACACATACCTTTGTAGCAGCCTTGAAAACTACATTTCAAACTGTTCTTTCAGTGAAAGGAAAAAGGTGTTCCTGCTGGTGGTGAGGCTCTTGTGCTGCTGTTAGGCAGGAATCCCTTATCCAAACTTTAAAATTTAAACTGGCAAAAGAATTAATTTAAACTGGCAAAAGAATTAATTCTTCTCCAAGTCTGCTGTTCACACTATCACCACAAATTCCTGAGGTTTGAAATTGTAAGGAAAGTACAGGATATAGCCCAGTGTGATGGTTAGAAATAATTTTCCCTACAATGCAGTTTAAAACCTCCCCTGTGAGGAACTGTCTCATTTGTTATGTCCTGCAGCCTCTGCATGACAGATTGTTTATGTGGCTTTAAAGAGTAGGAAGAGCAACAAATCCCTGTCATGCAGTGAAAGGCAGAGGTGTTTAACAAGGCCAGAAATCACTCCTGGGATGGATTTCCCATTTTCCCCAAAGAAAGCCTGAGGGGCAAGCCTGGCAGCCCCTGCTCCAAGGCAGGTACGTCCTGTTCTCCGGCAGGGAATCTGTTAGGGAAAAGCATGGGATGAAGACATCCAGCGTCTTCTCCTGTGACAAAATTGACTCTCTGTGGCGGCTGGAGCAGCTCAGCGTTTGCTCACCACACAGGTTGTTACGTTGTGCAAAATTTTGGGGTGTGTTTAAGCATTCTGTGGGAAAGGCTCAATCTGAATTCCATACACAAACCTTGGGGCTGTGTGAGTGAACATGAAACACCTCTTCATGGCTCAACAGACAACTCTGGCTCATCCAACAGCATCTTATTGTGACTGTTCATTTTGTGTGGCAAATGTGCTTTCTGACGTCCACTTACTGCTCCGGGGTGTTATTTCAAGCCCTGAACAAATAATTTGCCTCCTTCTCCCCGTGGTTTCGCCTCGTGTTTCTTGCTGTAGCTACACCAGCAGCAGCAAGCTGAGCAGGCAGCAGCAGCTTTGGGCAGTGAGAAGAGACCTGTTGAAAGATTGGGGTCATTTTGTAATTTCTCTGGGATTCTGGGCTACATGGAATCTCTTCCAGCTATCCCTGCAACCCCTTAGCAACGCTGGCAATGGAGAGGCATCATCAGAGCAGCTTTAATTGCACTTTAATATCAGACTCCATGGCCGGGCTGATGTGCCACTGGAGGGAGACAGGATCCACACATTAACTCAGAGCATGGGCACAACAGCCAGAGATTTCTCCCTGTTTTCATGATGGCACCTGAAAAGAAGTACTAGAGAACCTGAAGAGCAAATTTTTTGCATGAATTGACGTTTTCAGGAACATTTAAGGATTACAAATACTATCATTGACTTCGTCCTGTCAGCTGCTTTAGAAGTCAAGTCTTTTAGCAGAGGAAAGCTGTTGTTAAAAATACATGTTTCAGATGAAATTAAGAATTGGTAAAAAAAATTCGTAGTGGTATATGGATATTAATAAGAAAATAATAATAAGGGAACTTGCACACAATGGGGATAGTCAATAAGGGAAGCAAATAAATATTCCATGCTATTTCTGTGACAGTCACAAGTGGGTTTATGATGCCATATAAATAGAGGCACTGGAAATATAGAGTTATTTTGAGAATTACTAGTAGGATTCTTCTTAATCCCATTATTCCAGAGGAATGAGAGAAAAAGGGGAAAAATGAAATTACTACAGTAGTGGAATGACGTGGAGCTTGCAGGAAATCTTTATTTGCTTTTAAAAAATTGAGTTCTCCTCAAAATTATTATTTGAAGACCTGTACAAAAAAAATAATTGTTTTCTAATCACCCCAACTCTTTTTATTTCCATCCTAGAACTGGAATAGCAGTTGAATTCTCAAAAGAATCCAACAAATAGAAGGCTGGGCAAGCATCTGCAGAAAAGTGTGTTGTGTCCATCGCACAACCTGCCCTTGGAGAGGTGCCACGCTCTGGGGGTTGGTGTGAGCCTGGAAAGGGCCCTCCCTCAGGACTTACTGCCATGATTTTTGTATCCACTACAGTTTGTATGACATTTGTGCTCATATAGGGGATGTATTGCAGGGGCATTGCGGAAAGCGAGGGGAGGGAAGCTGAGGAGGTGGGAGGTGGCTGATGGCACTTGCTGGCTCACTGCCCCGGTGTGTGTGGGAAAACAAGCTGCCTCTCCACCAGGAGCTGCCACCAGCTGCCAGGCAGCTCCCAGCAAGGATCCCGGTCCAGAACTAACTGGGAGGATGGGGAGATGTGTGTGCTGGCAGCTGGGACTACCAGCGCCAGCCCAGTGCTGCTGCTGGAATTTAGGTCTGTCAATGAGGAGAAGGGAAGAAAGTGTCCAACAGTCCCAGCGAGAGAGGCAATGAAATGCATTGAGAAAATGTGTTACCAACTTGGCAGGAAATCATCAGATGCTGATGCAGTTTGGGATGAGGGGTCACTGATTTCTTACTTGTTTGTGGTCAACTCGTGAACTTCTCAGAGAGTGCTTGAATCAAAAATTACAGCTGAACTCGTAGAGAGCGGGAGATGGGATCTGGTTCCTGGTGACTTTGCACCCAAGTTCTGTGTTGGCACACTGATATTTTAGCAGAACAAACACAAAACATTTCACACAGATCAGACCTTTAAAAAGTGTTTTTACTTAAAACATTTTAAATTTTTCTTTATTGTCTTATAATTTTTACAATTGAAAACCAAATGCTTCATCTAAAAAATAGCGAAATAACATTTGTCTTCTCAAAATAACCTTCCAGTTTTTGACCAAATGCTTTTACTGTTCCCCGCAAATTTGCAAATAATGCAAATTAAACTGAATCTTCATTCTGTGAAATTAAACGTTTGATCAATGTCAGTACTATCAGTACTGTCATAGCCCCAAGTGTCAAGGAGCAAAGTCCTGAATAGAGTTTCTAAATGGCATTTTTTTATTCTAGTGCCTTTTTTGTCTTGATCTCGGTTTTGCTTTATGTTTCTGCCAGCTCTGTGGCATAAATGCAAGGTTTTCCACTGCCCAGCTCTCTTGAAAAAGGAGCAGGCTCACAGCAGAATTTCGGTGAATGTTGAGTGGCTTGTTTACTAAAATTTGCCAGTTGTGTATACAGCTCCTGCCACTCTGAAAACAACTCATGCTTTTTAAATCCCCTCAATCCCTCTGTGTAAAATAATAAAACAACATGGTGACTCTGAGGGATGCTCCCTAAAAGGTTCAGGGAAAGCTGGTACTTTCCCAGCCTGGAGGTCCCAAAGAACTTGTTTATCACTCGTGAAGGTGAGCAGAGCATGGGTGGGAAATGACGGCAGCAGTTGAACAATGTCTAGGTGGGGAACCAGCCCTCAGGGAGCCACTATCTTATGAAGGCAGAAAATGTGGCAGATGAGTAGGGGTTACAGACGAAAATGATCTGTTCTGTGCCTTCATCTTCACAACAAAGCAGTTGTTTGACCACAAAGGTGGCCCAGGGTCATCCTGTTGAACACGGCTTGTTCTTCCGTCACTGGAGGGGGGCATGTGTCTTGGCAGTGTGTTTTGGTTCCCCACCATGTGCATCAGTCCTGTAAATTCCTCTTTCGTGATCCTGTAGAGCACTTGGCATGAGCAGAGCCAGAGCAGAGACACCTCAGCTTGAGTAACGAGGCAGAGACTCAGTGACACAGGGGTTCATTTACTTCCTTGTGTATTTTGACACTGACCAGGCAATGCTTTTCTGTACAGGTATATCACTGATACATGTATTTTTGTTTTTCTGTAACTCCACTTACCTGCAGATTTTTAGGTAATTTTGGTGGGGTTTGGGTTTTTTTATTTTATGCTCTAGCTCAAATTTTTACTTTAGTTTCATGGTCATACAGATGCAAGTAGAGGTAAGAGAAAAGTGCATATTACCATATTATAGAGTTGAAGAATGCAAGACTAGATGAGTTGGCAGCAAGTAGGAAAAGGGAAGAAATAAACAAAACCAGTCCCTTTTTGTCTTTTTGCCATCCTGTTGCAGGGAGTGCCGTAGGTTGGAGGGATCAGACAGAAGCCAAGGGTCCTTCAGATGGAGGGGGAACATGCCAGGAGTGGTTCTGAGGGACAGACACAGCACCAGAGATGTCTGTGGGCTGGAACCACCCCTGCATCAGTCTGTGCTCCTGGCTGGGCATGAGGAAAAACACCCACCAGCACATCAGCTCTTTGAACACTTCGGATAAGCCTTTAAAATAAACCCAGGATATCAGCAGTGCACTCTTTCCCAAATTAACTTCTCCCAGACAAATCTGTCACAGGGAAGAGAATATAAGCTTACGCCTGAAGGTCTAAAGCAAATTTGCTTTATTACTTTGCCTTTCTCCATCCCTCCTTATATTTATTTATAAAAATTATCTGGGGAGCTCATTCTGATTTGTATGTCTGTTGAGCCCCTGGTGGAGCTGGATGCTGTTAGAAGCTCCTTCCCCAGGAATGTGAGTTTCCCTAAGCTGGCAGAGGAGTCTCAGTGACTTGGACCTGAGAGCAACCACAAATCCCAAATGCCCCTTTAAAAAAAACAATAATTCTTAAAATCTGAGGTTGATTGGATAAGTTGTTGCTCTAAGCTTGCTGGAGTAATCTCCGAGATCCTTGGCACGTAATCCTGGGTAGGTGCCAAGATCTTGGTTTGGTTCCAAGCACATTCCAGCCACCATTCACCAGCAATTAACTGTGAGGCACAGAGGCAGCTGGGACACCCTGCGTTATCATCCCTGCACCCGTGCAGTGGTGCCCTGGCAGTCACAGAGCTGTGGCTGTGCTCATTCAGCCACAAAATCCCTTTTGTCTACCTGCCCTTAGGGACCACCCCAAATTCCTTCCTGGGAATCACGGTCCCTGGGCTTGTGGGCTCTGGCAGATGCTGCAAGGATTCCCCCCTTAACAGTCAGGAATATGGGGAGAGATGAAGTTAAAGCTTAAGTGATTCTACAGTTATTCTACAATTTGGTGTGAAGCCAAAGTTCATGGCTGTCGCTTGCTCAGTACTTTATCATGGGTGAAATTTGAGGAAGAGGCTACAAAAAAAAGAAGTAGAGCTTCTGTTTGTGATTTCAGAGTCCTTGAGGCTGCAGTAAATAGATATCTAAGGTTTTGTGACCTACACTTACAGAGGAGGTCAGTGATGCTCAGTAGTCTGAAACAATTCCCTATTTGTGCTGTCCCAGAATCGATATTCTGAGGGTTAACGGGGAGGTGGCCTCAATGGATTCTCACTTTTGCTTCCCAGAATTGCTGCTGTGTTTTGACAGAGGAAGATAAGTCACGGTGGAAATCATTTGGGTTTGCTGTACTCAGAGGGGACACATCCATCCACCTTTAAGTGTTTTTTGAAGACATTTATTGGTTTTCCATCTCTGTGTGTTCTTCGGGATGTCCTGCAGACAGTTTGGGGTGTCCTTGACCTATTGGCTATGTGTGGCAGGGGGGAGAGTGGTGGTGGAATTCCCAGGTTTCTTTTGAGGACAGGGGGAAGAGAAAGCCACCTTTGGGGAGCATTCCCACTGCATGGTGCTCCAGTCATCTGAATTGTGATGGATTTTAACTGCCTAGATTAAAATTGGAATTTGTTGGTTTGGTGAAGGTTTGCTGTAATCTTTCCCTGGTTTTGGCAGCAATTAAAAAAAGGACAGTGGGTGACCTCTGATTGAACATAGCCATGTTTTTCTGATGTATTTATATCTAAGTAAGTATCCTTTGTACATAAGTAGATAAAGTGACAAAATATTTGTTTCAGTGTCTTGATAGTAATGTGAGTGCTTTCCATTCTATTCAATCATATTAAACAGAAAATGGCAGTTCTCAAATGAAAGAGGATGTTTGAGTAATGTGGTTCATGCTCTAGGTTAACTTTAGGGCTTTTCAGAGTTTTCTGGGGCAATTTTTACTGAGTTAGGAAGAGATTATTCACATCTGTGGCTTTGATGAAGGCTGAGTGACTGAAATGTGATTAAATTAGAATAAAATTACTTTCTTGTCTGTCCTTTTGAATTGTTGGCCTGTATTGTCACTACCAATATTTGAAGGAATACATTGCCCCAGACTTCAGTTCTCTGTGTTTTGAGGTTACTATTTAGAAAAGATAATGAACTTTTAATTGTGCCTTTAGTATTTATTGTGCCTAAGCAGTCAGTTTTTATTATGCTTGTGAAGGGCAATATTTAGACTATTATGTGGGCAGCATGAAATCAATGCTGTCTTCAGTTAAGCATTTCTTTGTACAGAATGGTGGGTCAGAAGTTCTCACTTGGCATTAAATGGGTTTTTTAAATACTGCTTTTAGTTGAGGGATTTTTCTAGAGACATTTCTGGCATATTTAAAAATATTTTTCATTTTGCCTTTTGGTTTTTAGGCAATAAATTGGATTTTTTTTAAGAGATAAAATGTAGTAGAGTTAATCAGTGGATATTAACTGGAAGCTGGACCATGGTTTTGGTGGTATTGTAGAAAATTAAGTAGTTGGAGTGGCTATTCAGAGATTTGTATTTGTTTGTGATGCTCATTAAATAGCAGTGTAGGGCACTACGTACCCAACAGTCACTGGTGGAGTTTTTTGTGAAAAGGCAAAAAAAAAAAAAAAAGGAGAAAAAAAGCTTTTACACACTGTCAAACCTGGAAAAGGAGCTCAGCCCTCCTGGTCCCACAGCCAAGGCACCATTCCCTGTTTGGGTGGCTGTCAGCCAGGAACTCAGGAGGTCCTGCTGGAACCCTGCCTTGGGTTTGGCAAAAGTCTATAAAAATGGAGATGTAGTGGGTTTAGAAAAATATAAAAGAATGTGCTTTTTCACACAATGAATAACTAAATGGGGGAACTCACTGCTAGAGGATGTGGGAGGCTGAAAGTAGAAATTAATTCAATTAATTACGGGTGGGTCAATTGTGAACTGTTAAACACAAGAGCCCACACATAGCCTGGGGTTCTGGCTGGTTTCTGCCCAGCTCCCTCTGGGAGGTTCCCTATCCTGGGGTGTCCACCCTGCAGGTGCAGTCTCCTGAGGATAAATGAGGTGAAGTGAATGCCAACAAGTCAGAAAATGCTTGTTTGAGTCGAACCTCCCAAAGCAGGTTCCACCAGAACAGGTTGTTCAGACCGTGGGATCCCTTAGGTTGGAAAAGACCTTTAAGATCATCGAGTCCATCCATAAACCCACTGCCACTGCAGCAAAGGCAACGTCCAGTCAGGGCCTGAGTTCTCCAAGGATGGTGACTCCACAAGCTCCCGGTGGGCAGGGTTAGACCACTCTCTCCATACAATTTTTTCTGACGTTTAAATGGAATTTGCTGCGTTTGTTTGTGTCCCTTGCCCCTTGTCCTATCAGCACCACTGAGGTTGCCAGTGGTGGTTCTGTCACTGATTCCCTGTCCTTTGCTCCCTCCCGTCAGGTGTTTATTTGCACCCATCGATGTGATCCCCCCAGTCTGCTCTAGCTTGGACAGTCCCAGCTCTCCCAACCTCTGCTTTCCTGTTAGAGGCAGCAATCCCCTAATCCTAGCTGTAGCCCTTCCCTGGGCTCCAGTAAGTCTCTGTTTGTCATGAACTGGGAGCCCAGCACTGAACTGGTGGTGTTTGGCAGAGGAAGAGCATCACCCACCTCCCTCAGGGTGCTGGTGAAGCTCTTCCTTGTGCTTAGCTCAGGCTGCTGCTGCTCTTTGCTCCAGGGGCACGCTGTTGGCTCATGGTCAGCTGGTCCCCTAGGACCTTCCAGAAGGTTGTTCCCTAGAGATTTTTCCAGCAGTGACTTTCTTAAACAGCAATTGCTTTAAGTTTCTAGAGAGCTTTTTGGCGACAGATTTTTTTTTTCCAAAGTGTTTTTGAAAATAAAAATAGGCTTCCATCACCTTCAACCATGTGGTTGCTGACCATTTAAAAAAACCCCTTAGGAACAATAATCTCCCTTGGAGGGAGTTTATCTTTTTTGTTTGCAGTTCCTAAGCTTTACCAGCAGCTTCTGGCATGTTTCCAATTCCAAGTATGGCAGGAACAGAAGGAGCAGGCTGTGGAAAGAGAGAGGGAGAGATGAATTCTGCACGGGTAGCGCTATGGAAACTCGATTGGTTTCTTAATTTTCGAAACGCAGCTGCCAGCGGCGCCATTCCAGCAGCTGGGCCAGACTCCAGCGCGGAGGTGCCCACCCGGGGCAGTGTGCCAGGGGAGCTGAGAAGGGGAGATATGTTCTTCACCCCCGGGCAGGGCAACGCTGCCGGCTCCAGCTCCGTTTGCCTTTGGGCCTATATTGCTTTTGGCAGCGGTGCCGTGGGTCGGGAGCTGTGACTGCTTTCCGTGGAGTCAGGAGACACAGAGCCTGTCCTTGCAGTCACCTGCTGACGGCGGGCACTGACAGCAGAGCCCGTGTGAGCAGGATCTGCAGTCAGGAGAAAGCTCGCTCGGCCTCAGTGCCAAAGGCAGCGGTGTGATCTGCCCTGAGAACGTGGGGGTTCGGGGTTTGGGGCACTGATTGCCCCAACAGCCTTTAATGCTGCTGCTGCTGCTGCCGTAGAAAATGCAAGAGCAAATAAGCAAGAAAAAAGAAATCACCATGAAAACACATTTTAAGAGAGATGTTTCCACTCGGTCTGGCCTTGCCCTGGACTGACGGTGCTGTCAATGTCTGCACGGCCTCATCCAAGGGATGAGGATGTTAGAGCTCGCTGCAGGATGCATCCTGGGGAAAAAACTATATATCCAGAGCCACAACACTTTCAGATAGCCCTTGACAAAATTCCCGAGTCAAAGACAGTTCTTTCTATCAGGAGTTAGTGCGAGGTTTGTGCGCATATACGAAATCACAATTAACAGCTTGGCTGACCCAAGGTTGTGCAGTGACCTCAGCTGGGAATTTCTCTGTCTTTGTGGCAGTTTTTACAAGGGTAGAGACTCTGTACAAGCTTATTTTTCCATATTTTCTCCAGTTGTCCCAATACCCCACTGCCACCTTTAGGGTTCCGTCTGCAAGTGATGGCAGTCAGGGAATTTTGTCCTGGGAGGGATTTCTGAGGTGAACAAAGCTGTAATGAACACAGTTAAGTTTTTGTGAGATAAACTTTGATTTGCTGCTTAATTCAAATATATTCCTGAGGGCTGTTTTTTATTTAGATGAGTATTTATAGCATACATTTGATTATTCCAACCCAGCTCAATTTTAAAGTCTTTATCATGTGAGGGATGAGTTTTGGTTTTTTTTAATTTTTACTCTGCATATTGTGTCCTCAAGCCCATAATTTGCCAAATGCCACATTAGAGTGGTAGAATATATATGTTAACTCTTCACATATTTCATTTAACTTGATAAATATTTCTGGAAGCAAAATAAGCCAATAAATCAGCCTTTTAGTTGCATTTCTCGTTTTTGTGAATTCCAGTTCTGCAAAATCTAGCCAGGTAAAATTTTGGCCCTGGGAAACTGATGGGAAAATTTCCTTTAAATCTTCTGCCTTTACCTTGCAGAAGCTTTACCTATTTGAAATGACCTGCAAATTTTTTAAGACTAAAATAATTTTAAATTCAGTGTTGAGGCAGCAGATTCTTTCTCTTCTGAGTTTCCTTTTCTCTATTTTTTAAAACTGTACAGTGCTAAATGTAAGTTTACCTTAAGCAGAGAAATTTTCCCATGGTGAATTAGACATTAAAGATGTTAGAGGTGAAAGAGCAACTCAAAGAAAACCTTCAGGACTTGAAGTGGTCTGGGATCTTCAGGACTCACTGAAAATCCCTGGGGATTCCTGAAGAGCAGAATTCCTTCCATTTAATACCAGGTACCCCAGTGAAGAACCTTAATGTGGTTTTAATTCCTCATATAAGCAACAGAGAGCAAATAGGCTCCTTAAAGGGAGGGAACTGCAATTTTTTGGCAAAAACCAATGCTCTGATGGTGCAAATGGTTTGTTAAACAGGCAGAAGTTCTGTTTTCCCAACACAAACTGAATTCTGGGAGTACCTTTTAGTGTCACATCAGGCCCAGATTTCCTGAGCAGGGCGGGGGACTGAGGCCCCTTTCCAGCTGCCGTGTTTGTGTTGCAGTTCAGACCACACAGACCCACCCTGTGGCACAGCATCCTCCTGGCACCGACGGAACGCTTGCAGGCTGCCTACGGCCCGGCTGTTACTGAGAGTGATAATGATTTCATTGATACGTCGGCGTCCTTTGGGTCAACGTTTACAGCAGTAAATGGCATCACGTACACAGAGCACAGCATTTCACTTCTCAAACTTTGCCTCAGTCAGGGTTTGTGTTTAATTTGAACTTTCATCAGTGGGCACTTGGACAGTGTCTAAATTGCAGAAATGAAGGGAAATCCCCTCGTGGGAAACTTGGTTTCATATGAGGTTTTGGTTGTTTTCAAGAAAAGGAAGAACTTAAGATCAAATTATCCTCAGGCTTCTATAACTGTATTTTCTTCTGTTTTGAGCTGTTCTTTTTAGACCCTTTATTAAAAGTGCAGTTTATAGGATAAGTATTCTTAAGATTGCTTAAAAAGAATTGAGTTTTTATTACTTTTGAAGAAGTGAGATTAAATAACATTTCACCTAATGTTATATAATCCAAGGATAGCTTCCTTTTAATGTCTGAATCAAGTCTTTGAATAATGATTCTTAACCAAAACATTTCCCCTTTGCAAATTCTTCAAATATCAGGACTGAATTCTGTGTTTAGTATGTCCAGAGTTCTTCAGGCTCCAAGGATGCTGAATGAGAAACTTAAGAAAGCAAGAGTTAATTAAAAAACTATAGGAGAAGGGTTTGTTTGGTCACCAGGATATTACAATTGAACAGATTTGTTGTAGCAACTGGGTATTTTGAAGTGATCAACTCGCTGAGAGCAGATAGAACCCTGCTACATTGGCTAAAACTCCTACCTCCCCATGAAATCCTAAAGGCCAAACCCACCCCAGAGCCCCACTTTTTGGCAAATGTAACACAAATAGAATTTTTGAAGACAAAACACCTTAAAACCACCTGGGTTTGAATTCTGGGTAGTGCAGAAATGAGTCAGGGTGACCCCTCCCATCAATGATCCAATTGAGTGTAAATATTTTGAAACTCCTGTGAATGCTTTATGGTGTTTGGGGGAGCTGCCACATATCTCATTCTGAGAGCATTGCTGGCAGTGTTTCAGCAAAGTGGAACACTAATCAACACCCTCATTTTAAAAATTAGTTGACTGCACTTCCTGCATTTATATTAAAAAAATGAACATCTTTATTTATCATTTAGAGGAAATGACATGCTCCTTAAAAGACCTGGCAAATTCTGGTGTCTCGAGGACACTGAAAATGCACTCTTCATTGAAAAGAGAAAGAAAGGCAATGGCAATTCCTCGTGCTTTTTCTTATCATGCCCAGAATGAAAAAAAATTCCAAATGCTGGAAGCTTTATATTGTGAAAGCGTAGAAGAAGGCAGAACTTTGGATGTTTTTAAGGCAAGAGGGCTCTACAAACTGGACCATGGGGATGCTCATGGTCAGTGGTTTCATCTTTCCAGAATGTGGGATGATTTTCCATACCCAATAACTATCAGTACAGGCACAGGAACATCAGAGAGGAATAAAACAGAGCACCCTGGTGCCCTGAACTCCTCTGGATGTTCGGTTTGCACTCAATGAGAAATGAGTCAGTAAAAAAAAGGTGCTGTTCCCAAGAGATATGGTGATTTAATGATACTTTGCCTCTTATCAATACCTTTTTAAAAAGGTTTCCAGCTTGCCAGATTCCCAAATCTAAGCTACCAATCCACTGAAGACAATTTTTGCTTCTTATCTCTCAGACACAAAAGAACTCTTTCAGCTACTGGGTTGTTTTCCCACCCAGAAATCGTGTTCATCGTAGGGATATACGTGTTTTTATATGAGTAATATCTCTGGAATATTCTGTGTACTTTACACTGCCGGGCGTCTCCTGACCATGTGCTTCAGAACTAAAGTGATGGAAGACTGATGTATTTCAAGGGATTTGAATCCTGCCCTCAGAAATTGCTTCTTGGGAAGTGAACCCAAAGCCTCTGGTCTCTTCCCTGTCTCCTGTTGTGCCAGGCTGAGGTAGCTTTGAGGATGAGAACTGATAAGGCTGTAATCAAAGAAAATCGCAGGCTCAGGAGAGTGAAATTGGAGCTCAGAAATCAAAGGTCCATTTTAAACCCCTCAGACCTTGCCCTGGGTTTGGGATGCTGCCTTTCCCGCTGACTCCTGCCCTCTGGAGGGAGCATTCCAGCCCCGGTTACCTCAGCCTGCGCTCTGCAGCAGAGAGGGATCTTTTGGATAGCATTTATTTCTTTTGTTAATGTATGTACAATCACAGAAGGGTTTGGGTGGGAAGGGACCTTAAAGCTCATCCAGTGCCACCCCCGCCATGGGCAGAGACATGTCCCACTATCCCAGGTCACTCCAAGCCCTGTCCAGCCCTTTGGACACTTCCAGGGATGGGGCAGCCACAGCTTCTCTGGGCACCCTGTGCCAGGGCCTCCCCACCCTCCCAGGGAGGATTTCATGCCCCTCCCCTGTGTGAACACACTCCTGATTTACACGGGCAGTGCAGCCCTGCCTTGTGGCTGCTCATTTCGGAATCACACCGAGGCATCCAAGAGATCCCCAAAGTTTTGGATTAAGGAGTGCAGGAGAGCAAACCAGCCTCATAACAAACACCATTTCACTCGTGAAAAGCAGTGAGAGGGAGGAGGAGAATTCCTGCTCTAAGCCCCTGAAGGACCCTCAGCGTGCTTTCCTCCAGCACCTGACTCTCCCGGCTGGATGTGCCACAGGAACATGCCACTGGTGTGGCTGCGGCGCTGAGCAAGGTCCTGTCCCATTTCAACTGGGTGATACTTGGCTGACAGCTACACCTCGGAAAATTAGCATTTAAATATCTGTAAAGTGAGCCCAGCTATAGCGCTGGTCTCCAAAGGCAGCAATGAATAAACAAAACTGCAAGTATTTAGGTCCTTCTCCCCCTGAGCTTCCATTCTCCCAATGAATATACTGTATTCAGCCCTCTGGAAGTAACATTAGCAGAAGGTAGGAGAGACACTGCCTAGCAACCCACAGAAATCCCAAAGAGAGGTGGAAAGGAAGTGATTTTCATGTAATTATTCACTCCTACAAAAGCAGTTGTCAGGTAGACACTAGAAACATAGCTGTTTTATTCTTCCCCTAACCTACTTTGAATCTTTTGAGAATCACTACCATTAAAGAGAGGGAAAAAGAGCTTAATTCAGCCATTTTCTGCCTGGCCGTTTAAGTTGTGTTTTCCTGCTCTAATGAAGGCTCTGCTTTCAGAAGCTGTGTTGTTTAAAAGCCCCTGGGTAGTAAACTTCAGAAACAAACTCACTCCTGGGTCCAAAACTCAACATTTTTGTTGCTGCTTCCCCACAATACACAGCTCATATTTTGTTTTGGTTTGGTTCCCCAATTAATGGCCTTTCCCACTGCACTGAGAGAGCAACGAGATAATTTTTTTCTTTCCAAGAAGGCATTTGGGGACAGGGGGCAGGGGCTAAAGAGCTTATTTATTTTAGGTAACTGTGACTGGTGCCAGCGTGCTTGGATCCAGTGAGGTTTTTCCTTCGCTTTTCTGGAGACAGGCACCCCAGCATTGCCCTCAGCCACAACTCCTTGGAGCTGAGGCTGCGTGGAGATAACTGAGGGATATTTTAGTGCTGTTCTTGCCATCTGGATGAGCCTGGAGGAGCTGAGCTTCCCTTGTACGACATCCCACTGAACACTCTGACATCGGTGACTGCCAGAACAGTCGCCACTCCAAGAGCCCCAGGGCAGGCACATTTTCAGCGGATAGTCTGATTTAGATCCTTATTTTTCTACATTCACACTTGTAGCGTAGGTTCAATAAATGTGGAGAGGATAACAGGCATTGAAAGCTTACTGTTAAAGGGGTGTATTCAAAGAAAAATAAGTACATCAGAAGTATGGTGAATCACTACTGAAAGTGTTTTTGTTGAGGCAGCGACATCCAGAGTCTTTTATTGTGAAAAACAACATAAAAATTCTCAGAAACGTAAAATTCTTTAGCCTGTGTCTTCAGTTTAACTAATATTCTACTCAGAAAAGTTACTTTTAAATTGTGTTATGACAGCCTGTTCCACTCACTGGTTGCTCCAAGGTTTTAGTTTCAAGTGGGAAATTGTATTTTTGTACTCAGCAAAAAGGTTTTCATTGGGACCCCGGGGATTAACTAGTTTAATTTTGTGAAATAACTTTTTTGGTCTGATTTCTAAACACAATATGTCTTTTTAAATTAACTCTGCTGAGAAGATTTGTAGGGGTTTTTTTTTAAACCTAAACATACACCAAGGCTATTTTATAGTCAAATATGAAAAACTGTGTTGATTATGTGGGGAAAATTGAAATAATAAAGTTTATTCTTCCCTGTTAGATTTTGCCTGAAGGATTCGTAGGGGTAAGATACACATTAGTGTACTGCTAGAGAGGAAATGAGCAGAATGCGTGCAAGGAATGGATTTGTTCACTTTGAACGTCTGCATCTTCCAAGTGTTTGGGTTGTTTTGCAAACAGAACACAACCTTGACCCCTGGATTCTGTATTTTGGCAGCTGCACAGCCCAGACATTCAGCTGATTTTGGTGTTAGCTGCTATTGAGGAAAAAATGTCAGTTGATTGCAAGAGAGTGACTGGAGAGTAAATGCCAACTGTTTAATTGTATTTTCCATGCCTTTGGACAGAGGTTTCAGTGACTTTGGCACGTTGTGCAGCAGGATCTGAAGGTGCTGCACGTTCCTGCTCGGTGTGGCCTGGGCAGATGTGGTGCTCCAGCCTCTTCTCCATCCGCCTGACAAAGCATTCTGCACTGGAAATACCCCAGTTGCATCTGTCTGTCTTTTCTGGTAGGGTGTCCTGTGAATATATGACGTTTTTCATCTTGAGGAACATGGGAAGTGTCTAAAAAAGCAGCCACGTACCGAGCTTTGCCTCCCTCCCAACGTGCACAGCAGCCTGTTTATCATCCCCTGCTCTCTCCTGCTGCCACAGCAGGCCCAGCAGAAGAGGCTCTGATGTTGCTGAATGTTCTTCATAATGAGAAAGCTGGGAAAAAATCCCTTTAATTGAAATGAGATCAGAGGTAAAATGCTCAGTCCTCCACCACTGCCTTTTTTGGCATTTTTCTTGGAAGACACATTTATACATATATTCATAAAAATGGAACTTTTTGCAGAGGCCTGTAATAAACTGCAATTTAGGGAATGATTCTTATCACTGCACATTACCCTGTGCTGTGTAGGCACTCTGCAAACAACAGAATAGCTCTGGGTCTCCTGGTGTCATCAAAAGTTCAGTTTAAGGATAATGTTGTCTTTTATTAGAGAGACCTGGGAGCTGGGACTGGAAAAAGGAGTCCGGTCAATAAAAAATGGTAAATCTCACTGTGTGGGAGGGTTCAGCAAGGTCAGAGCACCTGGGTGGGCTCTGTCTGTCCCTGTGAGTGCCCTCTGAGTGGTGTGTGCAGGTTCACAGCACAAGCACGGGATGCTTTCTGTGGGCTGGCAGCAGAAGGCTCCCCCGGGTTTTCCGTTCCAGCTCCTTCCAGCCAGGTGTTTCAGCTGGGAACTGAAAGCAGCTGGAATGATCAACTGATAGGAAAGAACTACCCAGGATATTGGAGATGAAAGGACAGGGTGAAACTGGGACTTCTTGGCTTCTTTCCAAAGCTCTTAGAAATTGCACTTTTTTTATCTTTTTTTTTTTTTTTTTACCATCTATTTTGGGCTTTCCTACAGTTTTATGTCAGAAATTATCAGCCCTGTTCTGAGCTGTTGCAGCAGTGCTTGGAGCTGCCGTTGGCACTCCCTGAACCACTCTTCCCTCATTCCAGACAGGAAGGAAGCCTTTGTCAGGGCAAGGGCTGGCAGGTTCTTTTGAAATGGTTTGATTCTCCAGAAGCTTCTATCAGTGCTCGTAATTAGCCATGTTGTTAATTGCCTCATGCCTGGTGGGGTTACTCTCTAAGTGCAGGTGCTTCCTCAAGATCAAGACCTCACATTTTGATGGTTTCTTGCAGTCCTGTCACACCTAAACCCGTTTGGCAACAGGTTGTTTTATTCAGGCATCTGTGCTGCGATAAAATTCTGCAGCTATTCTGTGCCTTCACCTTGAAATTTTATTTATTATCTCCTGACAGCAAAGGCTTTATTTTTAAAATTCTCATTAGAAAGCAAAGGCAAACAGCTTTTTAAAATACAAACACTGCTGAGATTCATCGAAAAGCAATGAATAATTTAAATTAAAAGGAAACCTGAAGTGATTGCTCATTCTCTGATAACAAAATGGGAAATAAATGACTGTCAACATTTGGAACATCATATTTTAAAGAGCAAGCACAGTCTTTAACTGGCCTGTGATTTCTCCCATATTCCCAGACAGTGCTTCATGATGGGACTGTCATTAACCACTCTGGAGTTAAGGATGCCTTGAGCTTGGCAGCTGAAGTGGCTGTTCCATCTCCCTGTTAAGAATGAGGGGGGAAAAAAGGTGGATATTGATGATGCTACACCCCTGAGATGCAGATGCCAGCCAGTGCTTGGGCATGGATGTGAAATTAATCCCCTTGATTTTGACAGGAATACTCCAGGAAGCAAACGGAGCTGTGTGGGCTGTAGGAGAGGCCCTGGACAGACAGATCAACAATATATACATTTTATTTCCTGCAAGAATCCTCCTGGTGCTCCGCTGTTGTTCCTGTCACATATGGAGACGCTTGGATGTGGCAGCACTTTTAGCTCAGCCCTTACACTGAAACCCTGAAGTGTCACCTGAACAGTGTCACAAGGATTTGGTGCCACTACGAAATCTGTGAGATGCAATTTAGAAGGGGTGACCTGTGTGTTGCTTTACCCACGCGACTCTCTGCAGCTGTGACACACCATGGCTGTACATCAGACCCTGAGGGGTGAAATGAAACCTTCTCAGGTGACAACATATTTTTTTTTTAAAAGCCCTACATATCTTTTAGGAGGATCAGCCTGCAAATAGCTACCTAATTTCCCCATGTTCCCCAGCCATGGAGCAGTTTCACACCTTTTGAGTTATTCAGCTGTTTGTCATGACTCTAAAAACTCGTGGAAGTGCCACTTAAAGTCAGTTTGTCCTGGGAGATGTTTCCTGCACTCATGGGAGGATTTCATAACAGCTGCATAGTGGCAAATACAAAATATGGAGAGAGTAGGGAAAGTAAAGGGAACAAAGTTAGAGAAAACCCTGGAACTGAGAGATACTCCTTCAGGTGAGCAGCATTATTTTTTATTCTGTGCATTATGGAAATAATCAACATCAACACGTTACAGGTTTTCCCCAAGGTCTCTGCTTTGTTCAGGTCCAGCACCAGCTCATTTCAGGACAACTGTGCAATATTTTGTTTTATCCCTTTCACTTCTTGCTTGACCCTGTAAATACACTGCACAGAGCCTGATCATCACAAAAACTGGCTCAGCCTTTCAAAGTGCCTTATTTCTGCACTCTCCATGTGCTTTATAAACCTCAGTTATTTTATTTTCAGTGGAAGGCATGACCCCATCTTGCTGACAGAAAGACGTCTCTATTGAGACTAAAATGAGAGACGTCAGTCTTTTGGGGATTTTCAATTTGGAGTTGGTTTTTTTATACTGTGATTTTTGTAGTTGTTCAGGACGTGGCTTTCATTCACCTGAGCTGCAGAGTGAGTGCTCAGTAACCTTGTACTTCACTCACAGGAGGGCCAAGTTAAGGAACACGTGAGAAAAGGTTGGTTTAAGTGATTTACAGACAAAACACCACAGAGAAACTTTATAGCAGGGACATGCAAAGAATCTAATTCTTCAGAGCAGTGTTGTGTTGTCTTCACTACAGCACATCCCCTTTTCTTCCTTACCCTGCTTTCATTACATGAGCTACAATCGTGGCCACAAAGGAGGCAAAGGATCCTCCAGACAATAGGATCCTTCTGTGACCAGATCCATTCATCTCCCTGGACAGGGAGGATACTCCTGGAAGTGAAGGTTGTGTCCTGGACCTGCCACAAGAAGGACAAACTAAGGTTACCCAGGCACACTTAATATCAGGGTATTGCCAGCTCTTGAGAGCTGGATTTTGCAAACCAGCCCTTTCCGGTTTTGGTAACAAATGTGTGTCCTGTTTTGTGGGGTTGTTTGTACCAACGTGAGTCCCCAGCAGGCCACAGCTGAGGCTGCTGAGTGTGAGCTCATGGAGTGAGCCAGGAAAGCTGTCCATGGAGTGTGGGAAACCTTGGAGTGGGGACCAGGGCACAGACAGCTCTGCTTCCCCTTCCCACTCAGAGCACGGCAGACTCCCGGCCTCTCACTGTCCTGCCTCATTCCTGCTTGGAGAAAGCAGGTGATGCCATAGGGTTACATCGGCTTCTCCCTTTGGGAACAGAGCTCCACCACGTGGGCTTGGGGAAGGGAATGATTCCTGGCCAGGGGCTGCAGCAGTGGCTGTGCTGTGTGGTCAGCACTGGGGCTGGCACGGCCAGGCAATGGCTGTAACAGGAGTGAAAAACACGACAAAGTAAATGTAAAAGTTCCGTCCTTTGGCATTTGGATTTTTCAAATATTAGGGCTAATTGTCAAAGTTTTTGTGCTTTAATTTTAATCTTGTTTTGGCATAGAAACTTTTGAATATGAGGTGAAAAAAACTATCAAAGGCTTAGTTCCATCTTTTAAAGCAGGAGCTGAGAGAAACTATAAAACAGTTTTAATGCCCAGGTTTATGAGTGCAGACTGCTGAATGGAATTAATTATCCTGACCAAGGGGTTGAATTTCAAGATACAAAGTTCACAAAGCATGATCAGGGTGTTCTCTGGTAAAGGCTCTTCACTCTGGACTTTACTCATGCCCGAAAAGTATTGAGCTGTGTCACCTCTCAGACAAATGCCCCTCTTTGGTCCCGGCCTGTACCCAGGTCCCTGGGTCCCTTTGGTCCCTGCTGCTCCAGGTTTCCTCCTTGTCCCTGCCCTCTAGAATTTCATGGTTTTGCAGAACTGTGCTACGTTCATTCCACGCACTTGGGAAAGGGAACAATTCCCAGTCTCAGCCAGACTCAGCACTCAGGAATACCCCACAATGGTTTTGTGGCCCTGAGCCAGGTGGGTGGCACCTCGATGGCTCCTGGATTTGGGAGGGGTGTCTACAAGAGCCCGTCTGTGCCCACTGCAAGTTGGGGTGGGAACAGCTTCCCCTGAGGTGCAGTTTGTGAGGGACTGAACTGGTGTGACGTAGAAGAATGAAAAATGCGAGACCTCACCAAGTTCTCCAGCCGTGAACTGAGCACTGCAATCTGATGCCAAGTGTCAGATGGTCCCTGGCTGATGGGGCAAGGAGATGGAGAACTGATCTGAAATATCATCTGCATGGCTTTAAAGTGTTGGCATGTCCTTGTGGCAAAATGCACCAGTCAGCCCAGCTCTCGTTGTTTTTTCAGCTACTGAAAATCTACCTGTAGTTTCTAAATTTATGTCCCTCTTTGCCACTGTGTTGATCAGTTTTTGTCACTTTAGAAACCTGAAATGGAAGTCTTAATGGTGATCACAAATGAAATGTCACTGGTCCTCTGAGTGTACAGCCCAAAAGAAGCTATGCTGGTTCTATTACTGCGTTCAAGAAATAAAATTGCTTCTCCCTTCCTGTTTAAACATCAGCCCCAAGTTCTGATGGAATTTCCAGACCGGTGTCAGTGCAACAAAAACAAGGGGCTCTTCCATCTGACAGAATCTGTGAATGTTTCCTTGCAGAACACGTTTCTCATAACGTGTTTGCCACCTTTTGAGCTGAATTAATGTTGGATGTCACAGCTTTTGTTTTCTTTGAAGGAAATGGTACCACTTGTGGCCAGAGTTTGATCTGGTTTTCTGTCTGGGAACACAGGACCTCGGAGGGATGTGCTCTCTGCTCCTCTGCTCAAGCAGCTCTGGAGCTTCCCCCTTCCTTTGCCCCCCTTTCCACCAGGACTGGCTGTCCAGGGGATAATTCCTGTGCCCACAGGAAAGGCTGTTGCTCATCTGAGTGCTCTACCCTACCCTGCAAGAGCCTGGAAGGACGGAAAGGGAAGGATCCTTGTGCTGATCCAGTTTCCCAGCTTTTGTCTGGGCCCCAGAAGATGGTGCTTTTTCAGCTGACCTGTGCTCCTTGCAGCTCTCTGGGAGCTTCCAGCCTTGTTAAAGAGCCTGTCTGTCAAAAGCCTCTCTCTGTGCAGCTTTTCCTGAGCGATGGTGCAGCTCTGGGATGTAACCAGCTGTGTCTTATTCAGGATGACAGCAATGAAACCCTTTAAGCCACTGATGTAAATCAAATGTGATCTTAATGTTATTTCTAAACAGAAACACTCAACAACTCCAGAGACCGAGGTCTCACTTGATCAGATGTAAAACAAACACATCCCCTTCTTGTGTTTAGGAGGATTTGATGGCTGTTATTAGTCCTGAAATCCTTACCTGTGTTCCCTCTTCCCTGTCTCAGGCCTGAGCAGGGAATGGCTGCACTGCCATTGCCTCTGGTTGTCAGTCAGGGTCTGGGACTTGGAGTGCTCTGCTTTGATAAAGAACTTAGTTCATGTACCCCAGAACACCAGGAGTAGGAGTGTATTGGATTGGAAATCATAGTGCAGTTGTGTGGATGTGGGGTCTTCACATCGTTCTCATGGCAAAACCAGGAGCTCAGGGGGCACCTTCACCTCCAGTGGGAACACCCCCACGCTGGCCAAGTGAAGCAAACTGCTTTGTTGCAGGGCTTTTAAAGTTAAAAAACCTGCCTGTGAATGTTCCGAGGTTGCTCTGAGGAGGAAAATCCCACTGTGTCAGCTCATGCTTCCTGTTTCTTTTCTTTGCTTTAAAATTGTTTGCGTCACTTCAGGATATAAATGTTAACACAACCATCTTATAAAGTTACGGACTTGTTAAGCTCAACAGAACTTTTATTTGTTAATTGTACAATGACCAGAACCATGGCTTTGTGCCTGTTGGAGCCATTAAGTATTGCTAAACATCTCCTTTCCCTGGATAAGTTATCCCTTTCCTTTCCCCAGCTGAATTTATATGTTTTCTATGAATGGCACATTTTGTCTTTAGAGCATTTATTCACACTAAAGTTTTAAATTTGCATAAACAACCATCCAATGGGAACGAGATCAATGCAGATGGCTCTATTTATGTTGCAATTACCAACACCTTTGTGCTACTAAAGCCATTAAAGAATTTCTGCTGGGTGAGGTTTTTCTCCAGGAAATCTGTCTCACTTTCTACTTTAGGCTGAGCCTGTAAAGACCAGCTGAGCTACTCCTTGTTTATACCTCTGGGAAGGAGAGGGGGAAGTTCGCTCACAGCTATTTTTTTTCTTTTTAGCGCTGTGATTTGTAAAAGCCTTGCCAGACTCTGTTAGCCTGCAGAGCTGCCTCTGTGACTTTCCAGGCAATATTGGCGTGAGGGTGCTTTGTCCTTGCTGTGTTTGAAGCCCTCCCTGTTTTCTGTCTCCAGGTGTGGGTGGATGCTGGCACCCAGATCTTTTTCTCCTACGCCATCTGCCTGGGGTGCCTGACAGCCCTGGGGAGTTACAACAACTACAACAACAACTGCTACAGGTAACACCCCCCACGCCTCCCTCGTGCTTCTGGGGTCAGGGCTGGAAGTGTCCACACGTGGGGTTCACTTGGAATTGCTCCCCTTTCCCTTCAGCTGTTCCCGTCGATAACCATAAGCACGTGCACAGATATCTCGAATGTTGCTTGTGACTGTTTCCAGAGGAAATCTGTTCCAAAATGTGCTGTTTTCCTCCCTTTTGATCGTATCTGAGCCTTGCACAGCCACAGCCCCTCAGTGCACGCAGGGATGCACAACTGCACGTAAAAATACGGAATTTCAGACACGTGTAATTGCACGTGTGTGCATTATTTGATCTGCTTTTTAAAAAAAAATCCTACCAAAAAATTGTTATTCGAGCTCACCTCAGTTTGGTCCATGCTCTGACTGTCACTTTTCCCCGTTTTTTGCGGAGGTTTGCAGGCCCTGACCCAGAGCACAGAGGGAATGGGCAGCGTTTCATGGCTTATCTTTATATTCCCAATGAGGGACTTGCTGATGACTTCAGGAGGTTTTCATCTTTCCTGAATCAGGGTCAAAAGGACATGACTTGCACAAAATCCTCATTCCATGTTACTGGCATGGGCAGGAGTATGAGCACTCTCTTTTTCTTCTGGCATCAGTAGTTTTTGAATTAGTTTTCCTACAAGTCCTACAAGGACAGCTGGACTGTAGTAACTCCATAATGGTCTTCAGACAGAGAATTAAAAACTCATTTTTCTGTGAAGGAAATAATACAATCCAAAAGCTAAAGAACCCCAAACCCACCTCGTCAAACCCCAAAAGTGTACATATTTTAATTCTAAATTACAGCTTTACTCGGAGAGTTCAGGAGACAGTTTTAGGAAATGCCTCCTTCTTTCCATGTCTTAGCAAGACAAAATACTTTGCTGCAGAAAGAGGTGTAAGTCCCCTACAACCTTCAGAGCTGCTTAATGATAACGATTCCCCCACAGAGCAGCTGGTAGTGAACCTTTTTTACCTAATTAGCACAAGTGGTGCTTTAACAAAGGCACCACTCCTTTTCTCCCTTACTCAATTTTATTTTCATTTCTTTCCAGTCGCGTCCCAACTAGAAACTATTCTGTCACTGCCTCAAGGACTGCAGTAATCTTTTTTCCTAAGGTTTTGTAACGCATTACAAAAAGCAGGAGTTTTGATGTGTGAGCTTATGTAATTTTCCTTCCTCTCCTCTGACCCCGGAGCTCGGCTTGTAAAACTCTGCTCTGAAGCTCCCGAGCAAGATGTTCCAACAGAACACCTTTCACTGAGTCCAGGCTTCACAATTCCCCTCACAAAACGTTTCACCAATTTCCCAGCTAGGAAATAGATTTTGATGTGTCCTGACGTGTGGTCCTTAAGAAATCTGAGGGAAGCATCAGGACAGGAGTGGAGGGCAGAATGCAGCTGAGCTGAGCAGGGCAAGACTTAAACAGCAGCTGTGATGTGAAAAGCACAATTAAATTTGTGTTCTAACTCATACTTTAAAAAAAAATTAAAATCAAGCTATGGGTCTGCCTCCTGCAGTCCCCGCAATCTGATCATAACATTGACTTTTTCTGCTCTGTTTTACTCAATTTTTTTTCCTTGCAGTGAAAATTAATGGCAAGAGGTATTTCAGTGGGAAATAGGACAATCTAAACTGCACAGAGGTCTTATGGACTTAAGATTGAAACCTGATTTAATTAATAAACATTGTAAATGAATTGCAAACAAATCACATCTTTGAGTAGGAAATTAGTTTTTTATTGTCCTTACTTATTTTTCACTGGAAGACATAAATGCAGCTCCTCCCTGGATGTCCCAGGGTTTGTATCCAAAGTGGCTCCTACAAAAAAATGAAGCACTGGCAGCACCAGCGGCAGACAGTGCTTTCCCACAGGAATAAAAGACAGGTGTGCTGGTGTTCCCTCTAATTTTTATCAAGCTCAGAGTTCCCAATCCATTCAGAGCACCTCAGGGGCTGGGTTGACTTCTGAGCAGCCCAGCAGACAGGAGAGGGAGATGTCCTTGTCCTGCTTCGTGTGCTCTGGAATTGCAGGGCTGATCCAGCTCCGTGCTGGACACTGGGCAGCTCCCAGGTAGCAGCAGGGGTCAGCTCCGCTGTTCCCACCCAGAAGATAAAGGAGGGATTTCACACATGGACAAGACTTTTAAGACCTGAAGGCATGTCCTTTGTCAAGTTTCTAGTCTAGGAGGAAAAGAGAAATGGGAATTGGTCTTGAGGGGATCCACAAAGGTAAGGAAGGAACTGACGGGATGCCAAGGGCCCAGAGAAGCTCCTTAAGGAAGGCAGAATAAATTTTCAGCAGTGTCCTGCCTGTCAGGCAGAGAGAGGAGAAGTGACGCACATCTTGAATTATTCAGGTGATTGGCAGGAATTTAATTTGGAAGAATGTGAAGTTTTCATAAAAATTTGAAGTTTTCCTTTCATTTGAAATCAGTCTGGGCTTCAATCAGGCTCTGATGTCCTCCTACCAAAGGTGGTTATGAAAAATTCATCTTGTCCTTCCAATGGTTCTTGAGCTTTTGTGGTTTAAAGCTCATTGGTTTCACAATCACTGGATCCCTCTCTCAGTTTTTGTTCCCGTAGCAGAAAAGAAAGACTGAGCTACAGGTTACACACATCTGTCTATGGGTTAAAAAAGCAGGAGTTGAGGGGCTGGTAGAATTCCTGCAAAGACAAAGGAAGGAAAATTGAGGGTTATATTTTTTTAGGGTCCCCAGAGGGGTTGTGTTCAGTCTGTGACTGTGTCACTGGGGATGAAATGATTCAGCTGTGGTTGTCCTATCTGAAAAGAACAGGAACCTCGCTGGCTGGAGGTGACGAAAATCCCATTAGATTCCCTTTTCCCCATTTCCCTGGGGAAGTGCTCAGATACCCTGTGGATATGTAGAACCGTGGTGCTGTGCTTTGTCAGACTTCCCCGTGAGGTCCCTGTGACCCTCTTGTTCAGTGGGATTGTCCAGCTCCAACCCCCTGGGCTCTGCCCCTGGACCTGCCCCAGCAGAGAGCAGCAGGCACTGCCAGGGGCTCCGAGGGTGCCCCCACCTCCAGCCTTCACCTCACACTTAGGAGCCAGCCGCTCTCACATACCCCGTGCCGCAGCATTCCTCAGAAGGAAATACCTTGTTCAGACTGCATTTGAAGCCTGGGAATGATCTAAAAATCAATCTTATCTGAAGCAAACAGGCTGTGCCCAGTGGAGGCCTCATCTGGCTGCATCCCACTGAAGCAGAATCTCTCTTTTCCCCCCCAGAGGTTTATAAAATCCATCCTGCTGACCTCTCTTTATCGACAGGGTTTCATCACACTTAGTTTTAATTTCTCAGTGTTGAACTCGCCAGGCTCTGAGGTGAGGGAGGCTGAGGTTTGAGTCCCTCCAGAGCCACTTCAGAGCTGGAACACACTGAGAAGGTCAGGAAGGTGCTGCTTCTCATTGGTTTATTTCTCTGCAAAGCACAAGGGCTCTGTGCTCCTGATTCCTTTCTTTTGGATTGCTGTTTTGCTTTAAAACTTCCCAAGTGTGGAACTGGCCTAGCTGGGCATAACTACAGGGAGCAATTTCCTATGAAAAGCAAATAAATCCCAGGTTAGAATTCTGTTTTCAGAAAATGTTTCACTGCAAATGAACAGTGTTAGGGAGAGTCCATGCATGAAAGAAGTGTGAACATCATTGCACTTGTCCTTGTCTGAGTCTTCATCTACAAATGGGAATATTCATCCTTTGCCATCACTGGGCAAATGTTGACAATTTGTGGATGATGTGCCACAGAGATTATTTTTATTCTGAAATGGTTGTGAAAACATAAAGCCTTCCCAAAATAACAGTTAAAATTAGCTGTAGCTGAAGTGATGGGAGGGAGCAAAGCCTCCCACCACCCAGGGGCTGTAGTTCAGCTGATCCTTGGTTTTGCAGCACAGAACAGTCAGGCTGCTCCCTGTCAGTGGGAGTGTGTGTGCCTGATGCTCAGGTGAGTCCCAGTGGTGTCAGGAAGAGCTTTGGACAGAGGTGGGAGACAGTGCAGGGCTCATTAGAGGAGGAACAAGGTGCTGGAAGTGCTCACCTCACTTCAGACTCCATAAACTGATGAGATGAACTCACAGGATAAAAGCACTAAATGAAACCAACAACTAAACAGAGATATTAGCAGAGACGTTTTGAGGGAATATATGCCAGGACAAGTATAAATGGTCTCTGATTCTCAACACCAAATCTGTGGCAAAGATGTGAACCATTATTGAGTTTTTGAAGCTGTGGATTCAGAACCTGTTAGACTTCACAGGGTCCTTTCTTCTCACTGATAACTTGCACAAAAATTTCCTTCAGAGCCATGGTAGGATGGGGATAAACCAGACTAAGGGGTGGGCTTGAGACAGCTCCAGGCTTGCCCTGTATTCCAGTGGGTTAGAATCCTAATTTGCTTTCAGATATCTGGGTTTGATTATTACTTTCTCAAGTACACAGCTATCTCCCGTGGCAAACAGTCTTTAAGGACTGACTGTCAGGATAAATCACTCCTGCCTCATCATCTGTCGTGCCTGCGGTGCTGTCTGAGAGCAGGATGAACAACAATATTTCCCTGGGCTCCAGGGGAAATCGCACCTTTCTGCAAGAGGATCTTCCCTTTTTTTAAAAGTGATTTACTATTGTGACGTTTCCAGTCTGGGGAAAGAAATTCTTCTCCTCCTTGGCCTTGTCATTGCCATGGTTTGATGTGTGGGATATGTTTGTCTGAGGGATCTCTGTCCCTGCACTGCCTTTGCTTCTTGTTTGGCACTTTTTTAGGCATGCACACCCTTCCTAGTGCTTTTCATTCCCACAGCTTCTTAAACATGCTTATAAACCAAACTGGAGTTGTATTTTGCATGGATATGTATTCCCAATGTACTGTAACTGGGATAGAAGGAGCTAAGTTCTGACCATAGGATTGTTTTTTTTTCCCCAGGAGACAAATGATACCACTTTTATAGAGTTTACAAGTGGGTTCTTATCCTCTGGAATGTATTATTACGATTAATGTGGAGAAATTGCTTTTAACACCATTCTTAGAATAGTTTTACATGGGTTTTTTTAAAGATTCTGTGGGAAAACAGCAAGTGAGTTGCAACAGGTTTGCAATTCCATGAGTTAAAACACAAGCAAGGGTATTATGATGGTGTCCTTGTGCACGTGCTTATGCCTGGCTGCTTTTAGGAATAATTTGAGTTGGGAACTTATTATTAATGACCAACGTGCTGTCCATCCCTTCAGCCCAGGGTTTTGTCAGTCCTGTGGCTCAGTGGATGAAGGAAACCCCAGCTCTGGAGATCAACTGCACTGTTTTTTATTTATATTTTCAGAGACTGCATCATGCTCTGCTGCTTGAACAGTGGCACAAGCTTTGTTGCTGGTTTTGCTATCTTTTCAGTTCTTGGATTTATGGCTTATGAACAAGGCGTGCCCATTGCAGAAGTTGCAGAATCAGGTGAGTTCCCAAACCAGTTCTGAGTTAAAACAGAATGCTCAGAGGCTGTGGTCAGAGTTCTCAGTCTGTGCCCTGACCCGTGGATAAGGTGACTCGATGGGATAACTGCTGCAAGAAGAGTTCTTAGCTGTTTTTATGGTAATACACTTGTGTGTGAAAAATATTCACGTTGCTGTGCACAGAACCAAAGTCATAAATTCAGGGGGGCCCTGCTACACCAACTTACTCCAGCTGAGCATCCAGGACATTGTTCAGCAGGGATGCACTGCTCAGTTGTGAGTGTTACCTCCTCATCTTCATCCACATTCCATTTTCTTCCAATGAGACAAACTGAAATCTACAGATATTTTCAGTTCCTTCAAAAAAAAAAAAAATGAAAAGCATATTAAAGAAAAAAATCTGTAGCTGTTAAAATGAGAAACCAGAAGGGCACAAAGGCCCAGATTTATGGAAAAATAACCATTCACAACCACCCTTTGGAGCTGGGCACCCAGTGGAAGTTACTCCACACCTTTGTAACGTCCTTAAGCAGAAGAAAAAGAATAGGAGGCTGCCCAGAATCAAAACCAGAGTAATGCTGAGCTGTTGAGGAGGAGAAGTGACTCTCATGGATTTATCTAAGTCAACAGGAAAACTGCAAAGCAAGCAGAGCTTCACTGATACTCCCCATGGAAAATATTTCTCTTTTCCTAAAGCCCTCAATACAACTGGCTTATACTTAATTACAGGAAATTATAGGAGCTTGTAAATATTGCATTAAATGGAAAAGCAGCAGCGTGTTGGCAGCTCTTCACTGCAGTTATTGCAGCAGGAGCACAGAGTTTTCCCTTCTTGGCTGGGATGGTGCCTTTGTAGCCCTGCCTTGGAAGCGGCCTGGCCTCACAGAAGGCAGCTGAGGAATGGGCACAGGTAAATAAGAGCAGGGAAACATGAGCTGGGTGAGATGGTGTCTTAGCAGACCTGAGAAGTTGTCAGTGCTGTCACAGAAAATGCTCTATTTTGCAGATTTCTGTGAACGTGCAGCCAGTGAACTCACGCCACACACCAGCAGCAGCACCCCAAAGCACAGAGCAGGATGTGAACCAACATTTGCCTGCCCCAGGCGTGACTCCCAGTCCTCAGCTGCCCCCACGGACTGCACCCCTGCACGAGCTGTCAGACACAGGGCTGTCTTGGGGGAAAGCAAAGGTTCCAGGATATGGCCATGAGTTGTGTAAGGCAGTCACAGCACCACACACTATGATTTATTCGGGGATGTTCATATGGCTGCACGTCCACACCAAAAAAGGGGAACATAAAGCACTGGGATGTCTTAACAGAAGTTGGCCTTCCAACATTTGGAAATGTTGGCAGAGTTGTGCCAAGCAAGTCTCCGTTTCTGATAAGCCTCATCACCAACTGTTTAGACTATGAGAGGTATAGAGTTTGTCAAGGTTTTCAGTCCTGAATTTAGTTCCTCTTACCTGCCTTAAAAGAATCAAGTTGTGGTCCACAACTGAGCATCCACACTGCTGTTCACTCACTCGCCTTCCAGAGTGGGATGGGGAAGGGAACAGGAAGAGAGAGAGTGAGAAAAATGGTGTGTCCAGATTAAAGAGATTGATAAGTGATGCTGTGTGAGCTCTGCTCACTTTTGGTTTTCCCACAGCACAGCTCAGGCTGCTCTGCAGGAGCTGAACATCCACACAAGTGTAAATGATTGCCTTTCTTTATTCCTTCCCAGGACCAGGACTTGCATTCATTGCTTACCCTAAAGCTGTTACCATGATGCCTCTTTCTCCTCTGTGGGCAGCCCTGTTCTTCATGATGCTGATATTCCTTGGGTTAGACAGCCAGGTATGAAACAAACACTTCCTGAGGCTTGGTCAGATTCCATGGAGATCAGCACCCTGGGGGAAAGCAGCACCTCACCTGATGAGAGACTGAACCCTCACTTAATTCTTTGCCTGAGAGCTCTCATTCCAGCCCCTGTTTTAAATCTGAGTTATGTGCAGCTGGAGATTCCATCATGATTCCTGTAAAGGCTGGTCCAGCCCAACTCCAGCTTTTGTTATTAAGATGGAAATCAGTTTGAACTTAAACAGGGGTGATCAAAATTGACAGTTCACTGAAATACCAGTGTGTGTTCTTTGCTCATTTTTAAAGCATTTTGCAATGAATTTTGAAGCTGAGTATCAGATAGTGATCATATAATTTTCTATGGTGTATTTTTACTGCAAGATACCTTGTAAAGAAATGTGTAGTCATATCCTGCAAGCAAAGGGGCAGCACAGAAGTTGTTGTCCCTGTGTGACTGTAAAAATTGCAAAAGCTGTTTGAAGAAGAATGTGAAGTGGCTGGAATTTTTAGCACACAGCTCAGCTCTTGGCATGATTGGGTTCAGAAAGTTTCTGATTGTATACTGTAGAATAAAGCTCACCATCAATCTGCATTACATTTCCAATCATTAAAATGAATGTTTTAATGACTGCTCTTTTTCGTGATCACAAGATTTTTGAAAGTCTTTTTGTTTTGTTGGTTTGGGGTTTTTTTTTAAAGTAAGGAATTTCTGGGTTCTGCTCTTAACTATTGTAATCAATTTTGGGGCATTAATTTTGGGATCTATTTTAGAAACCTTGCTCCAGAGCCCTGAGTAAGAAGCTCAGGCCTTTTGTTTTATGCTGATGTTTAATAACACTGAACATGTTCCTGCCCTCCTTCCTTAGAAGTGCCTGGCTTGGGCACTCAGCAGCTCTGTGGAATTTCTCTCTTCTGGTAAATGGAGAGAACTTCCCCAAAATCTGCTGTTCCTTTAGCAGGCTTGAAGGTGCATGGCAAAAGTGCTTAGAGTGACATGATCCCATGAAGGGTTTGTACATTATTTAATTCCCGTTCGAGCCACATTTGAAAGATGTAATTTTTATTTAATTCATCTGGTACAGGGCAAATGCACTCTGGGATAATATTAGTGAATTCATCTGTTTGAATTTGGTGGAAATCCATAGCTTTGGACTTCTTAATTCTGGGGAGAAATTCCCCTCAGTTTGAGCTTCTGCCTCTGGGGCGTCCCCAGGAATCACCCATTCCAGTGAAAACATAGCAGGGTATTTGAAGTGTTTGGTAGCAAATCCAAACCCCAGCAGCAGAGGAGACATGGATTTCACTGATATTCTCCTGTCTGTTGTTGCAGTTTGTGTGTGTGGAAAGCATTGTGACAGCTGTGGTGGACATGTACCCCAAGGTGTTCCGGAGGGGCTACAGGAGGGAGCTGCTGATCCTCGGCCTCTCCGTCGTGTCCTACTTCCTGGGCCTCATAATGTTAACTGAGGTAAGGGGAAAAGGTGGGGAAAGTTTATATCACAACAGATAAAACACAAGAACCTTTGCCACAGACACGTTTCCCTGCCAGGAGTGTGATGACAAAATACCTGAGAGCCTGATGTCAGCTGCTGTGTAACTCCTGAGATGTGAGCTGTGCCCTTGGTTTTTCAGTTGAGCTTAGGAAATGTTTTCATCAAAAACACACAGCACAGCCAAGGAAATTCCATCTGCTTTGCACCAGCCAAGCAGATACACTGGTCATGGCTGCTGCTTACTCACTCTGGGCAGAAACAACTGCATTTTGTATGAAGAGATCAATAAAGAAGGTGAAGTGAAAATAGCAAATTAAAACATCTTTGGGTTTTATATCACCAGGCCAGGTCAATCAATGCAGCCAATCTCTGAGCAGAATGGGTTTTTTTGCAAACAAACCAGAGTGTTCTCTTTGGGATGTTCTAAACAAAGAATCCCAAGGGTGTCAGTCCCTCCCAGGAGAACTGAGATGAGCTCAGGGCTTTGAAGGAAAGGAAATGCTTTGAAGGAAAGGAAAACTGTAGGTGTGGAGGAAGCTGGAGAGTAGGACTGAATGAAATGTTAATATTTTAGTGACACTAATCAAATGTCCCTCTCTGATAAGAGATATTATTCTCTTTATGAAGTAATGCATTGAACAGACATTTTATATACTTATCTACTTTATATTTGCCTGTAATCATTCTTGCCCTCAGTGAGAGAAATCATCTTTGCCATGTAAAATAGGAAACCTTGGAATAACCCCTCCTACGGTGCAAGTGTTGAGCAGAGCACTGAGAGATGTATTACAGACATATACAGGCTAAAAGAAATATAAACATGAAGAGTGAAGGGGAATCAAGTTCTCCAAACTGACAGGAATATCCTTGCAGGAGTTTTGCTGTCCTTGCATTGCACTGTTGTAGTTGGTTGACCTCTACGTTTGCTCAGGTATTTGCTGAGCCTCATCACGAGCACTTTGCTGCAGAGATTGAGTTTTCTTTATTGTTTTTTAGGGTTCTCATCCATTTGCAGAAAACTGAGATGTAATGGGTCACATGTGCTCCCCAAATTGCATTACATTCCAATTAAAGAGCTGATCTCAAGCCCCTATTTCCTTCACACAACTTTTCTACAAGAGGAAAGCCTTCCTTTCTAATGAAATGTTCTTTTGTGAACTTCTCATTATTTCAATATTGAATGTGTACGTAGAAGATAAGGTATCTCACACAAAAAGTAGTGTAATATTATTCACATAATTTTAATAGGTTAACCATAATGTTATTGATTGGATGATTCTTATTTCTTTTTCTTTGTGTCAAACAATAAGGCCTTGTTTCAGTAATGTGGCTTAAAGTCTGTGAGCTGCATTCACACGTTATAGGTCTCTTCACTCATTTTACAGTCCCTACACCATCAGGGAGGGAGTCTAGTAGCTACAGATTTTGCCTTCTTTCCCCATATTTTAAATAATTATTTTACACATGAATAGCACAGACACAGAACCAGGATCTGGAGGATCCCAGAAGCACCTGGGAATATCTACAGCTTGATGTGGTGACAAGTGGGGGTAAGAGCAGGGAGCTGGGAGAGCCTTCTGGAAAGAAGTCAAATGTACTCCACTCCAGATTTACCACCCTAAAGCAAATGCAGAGTTAAAAAAATAAACCCCAAATCTTTCACAATAAGAAACCACTGAGAAATGAATATTCTTTGTTGAAGGAGGAACCAACGTGCGTAGGAAGACTGCCAGGGAACCAACAGATTGGCTGTGTCATTAAAGCATATTTGCTATGAAATATTCCTGCTGGTGCCAACACAATGTTTTTTCCCTCTCCTGTTTTTGCCTTCCAGGGTGGGATGTATGTCTTTCAGCTCTTTGACTCCTATGCAGCCAGTGGGATGTGCCTTCTCTTTGTTGCCATATTCGAATGTGTCTGCATAGGCTGGGTGTACGGTGAGTGCCTGAAAATTGCTCTGGTCTTCTCAGGAAAGTTTTCTCTTTGCTTAAAAGCAGAGTGAAAGCCTTGTACCCTCCTGGAGTGGGGCCCTCCACGTTCCCATGCCCTCCCAAAAGCTGGGAATGCCTTTTTTCTCCACAAAGATGCACACAATGGATGGATAATTTCACTTTGTAAAACAACATGTGAACTGCAGATCACACAGGTGCCCAGCTATCCAGGGGTTCACACATGAGCTTGTAGCATAAAAATATATTTATATATACAATATATACTCTTTCACTGGGGTTCTTTACAACTCGATTTTGCAACTAAGAGAAGAAATGAACTGATCAGAATATATTAGGTTTATACATGCTTTGAAGGAAATGAAAACTACAGATGTGGAGGAAAGCAGAGAATAGGACTAAATGAAACATTAATATTTTGGTGACGCTTGTGTCACATGAATCAAATCTCCCTCTCTGATACGAGATATGATGCTCTGCATGAAGTAAATGCCGTTGCACAGAAGTTTTATAGCACCAGAAGTTTTATATCAGCCCCTGCCACGAGCCCAGGGCAGGTGGCAGGGAGGTGTTTTCCAGGGAAAGAAGCAGCAGCTTCATCCTTCCCAGCCGTGTCCGTGGTTTCCTCTTCACTGCTTTAAACCCTGCCCCGTACGGCCTTTTCCATGTCCACTCTACATCTGCTTTCCCTTTGTTTTTTGGGCAGGCAGCAATCGGTTCTATGATAACATTGAAGACATGATTGGGTACAAACCCCTGTCACTGATTAAGTGGTGCTGGATGGTCCTAACTCCAGGTATTTGTGCAGTAAGTACAGAATATCCAAATAACTTGTTTTCCACATGAAGAGGGTTTCCTGTACGTGTTTTTTATCGTTTTGCTGCTGCTAATAGGTGAGAAAAAATGCCTAGTGATTTGTAGCATGTATTTCAGATAAAAAACACTCTGTAGGGTCTGTAAAAATTGTTAAATGTCCAGTGAAAAGTCTTAGTATGTACAATCATAGGGAAAATGTAAACCCAGGGCCCTAAATGAACAGTTGCCAGTAAAACAGAGGTGTTTTTCCCTGCACAGCAAGCACACCTCGTGTACTAACACACAACTCGAGCTGCTCCAGGCTTCTCCTTGTTGCCTGGCTGCTCCAGCCCCCTTTCTCCTCTCCCTGTGGGGGAGCAGACATTTTGCAGAGGAGACAGGACATTTTTACTTGTGGCAAAAGCAGAAGGAGGGGGCAAAACCCATCCCATAGGCATGAAGGAGGGGAGGGAAGTTGCCTCAGCAGAAGCTGGCTGTACACTCATTTCTCCTCTTCTGTATTTCATAACTTGAAATGGCCCAGACGGCTGGATTAGACCCCTGTGAAATTGAGACAGATCTTTTGGCAGGATGAAAGCTTTGGCCTGCAAAACTGCAGATGCACACAGTGGATTAAGGCAACTTTGAAAATACTGGCTTTCCTTTTTCATGGTGACAGGTGGGAGAGAGCCCAGCTTGTGTTACTTAATCACAGCTGGTTCACTGTAGCAAAACTTAATCTTTCCTGCCCAGGTCCTGTTTGCCATCAAAGTGTGGGATTTGTTGTCATCCAGAGGTAAATAGGATTAAACTTGAAAGGTTGCTCATTTCTGCAGGAGCTTCTGAGATGTGTTATTTAAGCTGTACATAAAAGAGGATGTTGCTCGTGGGTTTTTTCTCTGAGTGAAGAGCTTCCCTCTGCTTTTCCCCCCTCAGGGAACCTGGCCTGGCCTAAACACTCAGTCACATCCTTGTTACATGGGCAGGGTTTGCTCAGATCCTCTAATAATACCTCTACTGGTTTCAGGGAATCTTCATCTTCTTCCTGGTGAAATACAAGCCCCTGAAATACAACAATGTGTACATCTACCCTGACTGGGGCTATGGCATAGGCTGGATGATGGCACTCTCTTCCATGGTCTGCATCCCTCTGTGGATCTGCATCAAGCTCTGGAAGACAGAAGGCACTTTCATGGAGGTGAGATCTCTTTTCAGATCCATGATGCTGAAAAAAGCACTGGGAAGGGAGTGGGAATCCTCACCTGCACCCTCTAATCAAAACAGCAGTGCCACATCCCTGTTCCAGTGGCTGTCTGGGTTAGGGCTCTCAGTCACTGCTGGAAAGAGGAATTTAGACTTCCTCTGTTTTCTTCTGAATTCCTGATGGGCTTTTTTGCCATCAGTGACCTAAGCCTGTGGTAAACTAACCAACACTATTGATTTAAGGTGCTCTGTTCTGACTCAATTTGTAGCTTGAAATGTCTGTAACACCACCTAAACTCCTCAGGGAGGTTTGTACCAGCCATTGCCTCAGGTCTCTGCCTTCTTTCCATGGGTTTGGTCACCAGTGTTTGTGCTGCCAAGATTTCCCTCCCGGAGCTGGGTTGCCAGCATTCCTGGTGTTTTCTGGACAGTTTTCCTGAGTACAGCTCCCTGAGTGAGAAACACAGGCAAATAGGGAGATTCAGGGCAATTTTCTGACATTTGATGTCAGGTTAGCTCAGGTCTAGGCTGAGGTTTAGATGATCAAATTTAATCTTGAAAGGTTGCTCATTTCTGTGGGAAGACAGCGGAGGAGATAAAAACCAAGAATCTAAACCTTGTTCAGTCATTTGGGATTTCTCACATTGCAGAAAAGCCTCCTTATGTCCATATTGCAATGACTCCATTCAGCTGATCAAACACGGCCTGGAGGCTCCCCAGGAAATGCTTGCTGTGGGTATAGAAACTCGAGGTGAACTGTCCATAATGTAGTGTTCTTAGCGTGTCCAATAAGGAAGTTTACACAAATCTAAGCTTTAATTCAAGGCTTACCCGTCTCTGCAGGTGAGCAGGCTTTGTTGTAGTCTGCAGCACTGCAGGCAGGTTGTTATCCTTTCCATGAAAGGATGACAAGAGTGTTTTTAAATCACAGCTGGGAGCTCCTTGGGAAGGCAACTTCCTTCTGCTCCCCGTGCTGGGAGCAGCAGCCTTGCTGTGGATGTCATTGCTAGAAAAGAGAAAGTTCTCAGATGAACATCTATATTTTTCTTTATCTTTATCGTAGCTTATACACTTTGGCTGTCTTTGGTTTATTTACTTTTTCCAGTGTACGTCCACTGATGATAAAATGCGAATCAAAAAGTACCTGTAGGACAGACTTTGTGCTGAGTTTCTTCATGGAAGGGGATGATTTAGATCAGCATGAAATTCACTTTGGCTTTACCTTTGCCTTCATTCTCCAGCCTTTGGCCTGGAGGGGTTTGTCCAGAAACGTGTGGCCTGCAGGTCCGTGGATGTGCCCAGAGCAGGGAAATGCGAAGCAGACGTGCAGGAGAAAAGCCTTTCATAATCCATCTGTTTACCAGAGGTGTGTCTGTCACCAAGAAAAACATAATGATTTCCAATTTCTCAAATGTTCTAGAAATTCAGGAAGCTGATTACACCCAGCTCAGACCTGAAGATGAGGGGGAAGCTCGGAGGAGGAGCCTACATTGCAGCAATAAATGACTGCGATGCCAAACTGAAAGGAGATGGCACCATTTCCACCATCACAGAAAAGGAGACACATTTCTGAAAGAACTATTTTTTTTTTGTTTGGTTTTTTTGGTTGTTTTTTTTTTGTATAAAGAAATAAATAAATTCACTTAATTATAGAGGCTGGCTTGTTTTGCACAAAATTTTATTAACCAGTTAATTTTAAAGTGAAAATTGTATACTTGTTTAAAAGTGATTTTTTAAAATTACTCTATACGTAATGATGATGTAAAAGAAAAAGAAATAGTATTATATGGTCTGTTAGTGATGACTTCTTGTAATATGGTGATTTCAGTAAATGTTTTTTTAGACCTTAGAGGGACCTGTATAATGTGCTGTAAAACTTTTCTACTTTGATTTGTGTCAGGTGTAATGTTGTATAGATCTCTGCCTTTCTAACCTGTAAGCATTTCAGACCGTTTCAGCTTGTCATGTGTGTATATAACGGGGACCAGCCTGTCCTGTGGTTTGCTTGGCAAGAAATCTTCTTTCAGGGCGAGTTTCAGCTGCTCCCACCTCCTTCCCTCCGCCCTCCTCTGGCTGCAACTGGTCTGAAAATGTGGTGGAATGGGCCCATCTCTGAGTCACTGTTTTCCTGGAGATTGGACAGAGACTGGTTCTGAAGGGCTCTGGGCTTTGCTGCTCCTGTAAGCTACTGGTCTCTAAGGGGATGTGCTCTGCAGGAGGCCTCCCAAACCCTTCCATTATCCCTCGTGACTGGTCCTTCCTTTGGGCTGGCACTTCCCGCCTCTGGAGCGACCTGTGTCTGTCTGTGCTCCTACAACTGGAGGTCAGGGTTACTTTACAGAGCTGGAGATGTTCCTCTTTGTCTGTCTGTCTGTCTGTCCAACGACTCCTTCCCCTCAAACGAAACCCAGGGTCCTGCCATGCCAATGTGTAGCACTACACAGCTTCTCTCCTGGCACAGGGTGGGGTTCTTGGGCTGTCCTGTGCAGGGCCAGGAGTTGGACTCCATGATCCTTGTGGATCCCTTCCAACTCAGGATATTCCGATTCCTCTAAAGGTCCTTCCTAGGTACCCTCAGATTAGGCACTGATTCTTCTACCCTGAGGGGTGTTGAGCCTTGCACTGAATTCAGAGAAGGAATGTCTTCAGTAGAATGTTGGAGCAATGGTCCTTTATCTCTGCAAGAGTTCCAGGAGGTCGTTTGTAAATGGTGCAGCTGCAGGAGTTCAGACAGTGATGCTGTGACTCCTCTGTGTCACAAAGGGAGCAGTATTGGGTTTGTCATGTCAGGCCTTTGTCTGGACTGTCTCCCTTCATTGAGAACTGATTTTGTACGTGAATCCCACTGCTGGATGGTTGTTCCAGGAGGTGTGCAGGTGCCCCCGTACCAAAACCTCTAAACTCTCTCTTGGAATGTTTTTATTCCTGACAATATTCCAACCACTGCTATTTGCTCTGGATGTTTTTTCTTGTCCTGTTTTTATTATTGAATGGTTGCATGAGGAACCTGTGGAGGAACAGCACCCTGCACTGCCCAGGATTTGGGGGGAGAGACAAGTGACAGCCCAGAAGAAATGTCAGAAAATCTGCTGCCTTCTCTGCAACTCGAACTCACCAAAGCTCAGACACCAGCACCTGGAGTTGTTAGGAACAGAAGTGGCTGCTGACCTTCTCCCAAGGAAACATTTCCCTAAAAGTCACTAAATGTATCTTAATACTGACTAGAAGTGTACCTGCAGTCAGCATTTCTCTGAGCTCTTACTGTTACTTCTTAAAAAAAGCATTTTCATGGAATTGCTTTGTCTCAAGTCACTTTATTAAATCTAATAGATCTCTTTCATTTTTACTTTATCTTATTTGTAGGGGATTTTTTGGTGTGGCAGGGTGGAAGTCTAACAGAGAACTTCTCTACCACAATTCAAATTCTCTAAGTCCTGTCTGCCTGTTTCTGCAGTGAGGTGCTTAGGACAGGACATTTGGAAGGAACCTGCCTTTAGGAAGGCACAGAGCCCTCATTTTTGCATGCTGGCCTCCCTCAGAGGGAGCCTGCAGCTTGGCATCCCAGGACCAAAACTCAATTCCATGAGAAAATGAAATTGGGAGACAAATGCTCCCAGAATTGAAACCACAGGTTGAGTTCTGTGCAGCAAAGAACTGGAAGCTACATACTGACATTGAGAAAACACCCACTCCAAAGTCTAGGAATTTACATTTTTGCAAGTCCCAATGGGTCATAAACATTTCTCATCCAGTGCCCCTTCCCGGTCTTTTCTCTCCACCCAGCCAGGCTCAGAACGAGGGCCCCAAAGCCACCTGTGGGCATTGGGGTGGGTTGTGTTCCCTCCCAGGGAGAAGGTGAAGGGCTTTTCGTATCAGTGGAGGATGTGCAAGGGTAGATGCGCCTTCAGCTCGTGCCTGGCCTTGGTTTCAGTGCCGTCCCCTCAGCACTCAGAGAGGAAGTGCAGGTGCAGTGCACTCAGGAGGTGCAGCCCCACACAGGTCCCTTGGGATCGGGACAAACAGAGGGATTTGAGGCTTGCCCGAGTCCTTTGGGTGGCTGTGCTCATCCCCAGATCTCCAGGAATGATGAGCTTTGTCTGGAAGATGCTTCCTGCTGTGCTGCTATGAACCAGTGCTCTGTTCACACACAGGGCTTGGTGTGGTCTAAAGCGTTCCCAGTTACTGATGTGCTGCGCTGTGTGCTGTTAATCTCTGACTTGTTTAACACTCTACTGATTTTTTTAAACCATATTTTTTTCATTTTTTGTGGGAAGGGAAGCGGGAGGGCAAATTTCCTAATAGTATTTGTGTTTGGTGTGGGGTTTTTTTTGAAACAATATGAGGGGGGAAATGCAAAAACTCAACTATATCGCGGTGATTTTTTTATGCAGTAGAGAGAGTGCTGCCCCTTTCTGAAATATTTGCAGTATAATTAAAAATAATGCAATAAAAATGAACAACCACTAAGGTTTATGTAACATTTTACACAAGGAAAGATTCTGTTTGATTTTGAAGGGCACAAGGTTTCGTCTACTTACTTGTTCTCAGACATTAAAGGAAATGGGCAAATGCCATTCTGTGTATTTTAGTTTATATGGATGTTCTTTACATGGCACTCCCCTAACGAATTAAATAATCACACCTACCCTGGGAGAGCAGACAAATTTAAGTGGGGAACTGAGAAACAAGAGGAGGTTTAACAACTTCTTTAGGGTCATCCAGCAAATGTGTGGCTGAAGGAAGCTGAACATCTCTGATGTCACAACTTCATGTCACTGTTATTAAAAATAAATATAAATAA